>SWBJ01000251.1:0-74221 GCA_024195555.1 Aureobasidium sp. EXF-12298 | reverse complement strand
CAAGCGCATGCGCACCAAGGAGGACGGCACCAAGGTCCTCAAGATCGTTCTTGACGAGAAGGAGCGTGGTGGTGTTGACTACCGCCTCGACACCTACTCCGAGGTCTACAAGAGACTGACCGGCAAGGGTGTTAACTTCGAGTTCCCCGTCGCTGCCGCCGAGTACTAAATGTATTCATAACTGAGGGATGATTTGCGTCCAAATCATAAAAAGTCTTGGTCTCTTTCAACTTCTCCATTTCAAAAATGTGTTGTCACGTGGGGGCGCCCGGCGCTGGGAAAGTTCGGGAATGCTTTGTTAAGGTAGAAGAATACCACGCATTGACACCGTCAGCTATACCCCTTCATCTTCTTCTAATCGGGTCAATCATGAGTTATGTTCCATCCATCATTGTCTGTCACATTGTTGTCCTAAGTCTTCCTGTGTCCACTACTCGACTTCATGTCTCGATTGTTGGGACCTGGACTCGGGATCGGTAATGGAGAAGCGCCTGAAAGAAGTTCGTTGAATACGTTCAATCTAATTATGTCGTAGACAGATAAGTCATTTTTGCACATCAACCCAGACGCCAGCATGCATGGTATCATCTACAGACTCTTCTCAATCTTCATGGCCTCGGCAATGCCTTGCTTGACCTTTTGTCTGGCCTCCTCACTTAGTCTCTGCAGGGGACGTCTGGGGAAACCGCCGTAGCCGTACTCCATCTCGATGGCTGCCTTTGTGCCAGGGATAGCCGACTTGGTGAGCACCCAGTCACCCTTGGACAGAATCTTTTGCAGGTCCATGGCTTCGTCGTACTTGCCCTCGGTCCAGAGGTTCCACACCTTGACACAGAGCTTGGGCATAACGTTGGCACCGCCAGCAATGATACCACTACCACCAGAAGCGGCGGTCTGAAGAGTGAAATCGGCAATACCACCGAAAGCCATCCAGCCGCTGCCCTGACTCTTGGTCGAGGTAGCGTCGGTCTCGAGGGCAACACGAGTCAACTTGCCGGTCTGACCACAGGTGAACTTTGCACCAATGATCTTGGGGTGCTTGGCCAGCTCGATCATGAAGTCTGAGTCCATGTCGATGCCAGCAACAGCACCGGGGTAGTTGTAGAGGATGACAGGGCAAGGTGATGCATCAGCGACAGAGATGTAGTACTCCTTGATGGCCTTCTCGTCCATGGCGTAACGGTAGTATGAAGGAGGAACCAGGAGGACGTACTCGGCGCCCACCTTGTGAACTTGGTTTGTGAGCTCGAGAGTACCGCGAATGCTCATTTCTGAGGCACCGACAATGACGGGAACATTCTTGTAGCCTGCCTCGTCCAGAGCTTCTCTTGTTGCTTTTGTCACGGCAACCTTCTCTTCGCGTGTGAGGTGAACAGCTTCACCGTTGCTGCCCATGCATACCAGACCGACGAGGCCGGCTTCGGCCAATCTTACGGCGTGCTTCTTGATTGTGGGAATATCGAGGTCTTCTGTGTCAGGGTTGAAGAAGGTCATGGTAGGGGCGTAAATGCCATGACGAAGGGGAGTAAGGTTTCCGTTGGCAGCCATTTTGACGAATGTCTATTACTTTCGATGGTATAGATGTTGAGATGGAGTCTCACAAGACAGTACGCAGGACAAGAAGAAGGAGAAAGTGAGAAGTAGGAAGTTGCTACTGGACAAACCTTGTACTTATCCTGGCGGTTAAATCGAATCCGTCCGCTCACGTACCATACTCTCGCGATATTTACCCCCCGCCGTATACGGAGGAGCAGCGGGGCGTGGGGCAGCTCAGACCCGGCGTGCACCAAAACAGACCTGATCCGACCACGTCGGCTATTGAAGATGGGTGCACAGGCGCTTGCTTGCGGTGGAGAAACACTTTTCCACCAATCGCGGGTGGTGTTTATTGCTGGCGCCCTGGTCGGCAATAGAACAACTCCACAAAATACACCCCGCCATACTGCTTCACGCAAGTAATCCTCCGTCTCGGTGATGCAATTACCCTTGGGTTAATCTGTGCCCTCTTCTCCTTGTTCTCTCTGCTCTTTTCCTTCTATTTCCCTCTATCTTCGCGCTCTTTGCTGTATCGAATCGAGTAGAGTAGCTTCTGAACGAGCTCATCGCACATCATGGCCCCTCTCAATGTTTGCATGGTCGGTACTGGCGAGTACACGACAGGTTTCGTTGGCGGTGGTGCCTCTGGATCTGACAAGAAAGTTGGTGTCGTTGGTCTGACACTTTTCGACTTAAGACGACGGGGCAAGGTGGGCAACTTGAGCATGGTGGGAACTTCTGGAAACAAGTTCCCTGCAATCCGTAAGTTGTCATTACTGTCGAGTGACCAGTACTGAAGAATACAAGACTGATAGTCGGCAGGCGAGCACTTGAACAAGAACATCTCCCAGGTGTACAACGGACTAGACACATCTTTCGAATCGTACCCAGCAAATGATCAACGTGATCCTGAAGCCTACAAGAAGGCCATCGACGCTCTCTCGCCTGGTGATGCCATCACCATCTTCACTCCTGATCCGACGCATTTTCCCATTGCTATGTACGCTATTGAGAGAGGCATCCACGTCATGATCACCAAGCCCGCTGTCAAATTGCTATCTGAGCACCAACAACTGCTCGAGGCCAGCAGAAAGCACAATGTCTTTGTCTACATCGAGCACCACAAGCGTTTCGATCCTGCCTATGCAGATGCTCGCCATCGCGCTCTCAAGACTCTGGGTGAATTTAATTATTTCTACAGCTACATGTCACAGCCCAAGTCGCAACTTGAGACTTTCAAGGCATGGGCCGGCAAGGAATCCGATATCTCATACTATCTCAACTCTGTAAGTACCGACGATCGACAAGCGCACACGACTCAACACTAACACTCCCAGCACCACATCGACGTCAATGAGAGCATGGTACCCGATTACAAACCGGTAAAGGTCACTGGCAGCGCCAGCAAAGGCATTGCTACTGATCTAGGTTGCGTCGAAGAGACCGAGGATACAATTACCCTGCTCGTGGACTGGGAGAAGAAAGACGGAAGCGGAAGACGTGCTACTGGCGTCTACACAGCAAGCTGGACAGCACCGCAAAAAGCAGGTGTCCACAGCAACCAATACTTCCACTACATGGCCAGCAAGGGTGAGGTTCGCGTCAACCAAGCCAAGAGAGGCTACGACGTAACCGAGGACGAATCAGGCCTCACCTGGTACAATCCGTAAGTTCTTTATGTCTATCCCGTATTGTTTCAGTCAGCTAACAATCTTGTTTAGATTCTACATGAAGTACGCTCCTGACGAGTCGGGTGATTTCGCTGGTCAAGGAGGCTATGGTTATGTCTCATTCGAAAAGTTTGTGGATGCCATTACCGCACTCAAGGACGGGAAAGTGTCTCTAGACGACCTCGACAAGCGCGGTCTGCCGACATTGAAGAACACTATTGCTACCGGAGCCATTCTCGAAGGTGGTAAAAGGAGTTTAGATGAGAACAGAGCGATACAGATTGTCGAGAAGGATGGTCAATGGGAGCTGAAGTAGGCAAGACCAGCATGACATGAATATAGACCGCATGACTTCTAAAAGAACCATCGTTGCGATATACAATTATTAATGTATGTGGTGTTGCTGCATACCCGAGTGGAGAAAAGCCCCGGCTTCAACGTCATGCAGTGTGGAGATGCTCATGTCATCCTGAAGTCGGCCGCTCTGACCTCCCTCTTTCATTCCATGACCGCCATTCAGTCAACTTGTAGGAACATTGCTCGCTCTTTCAATAGGTTGCCTTACGAACATACACATCACATTCTGTTTCAAAGCATTCGAACATTTTCATTGACAACACCCATCATGGCCGAAGCCAAACGCCAACGTACCGAGCCCCAGTATGAGTTGCTCTACCATCCTGTAATCCCTGGTAGAGGCGAATTCATCCGCTTGATGTTCGAGGCTGCGGACGTCAGCTATGCCGACGTTGCCAATGACAACCCACCAGACGACTCTGGAGCTAACGGATATGGCTTGGTGCAAGCTATCACAAGTCCTGAGAGCATTGGAGATGAAGACGGTAATCCTCCTGCTTTTGCGCCACCTGCTTTGCGTGTACACGGAGCCGGCAAGGATGGAAAGGCGCTCCTGATCCATCAAACACCCAATATCATGTTGTATCTTGGTGGTCCTCTGAAGCTTGCTGGCTCGGACGAACCGGAGAAGTACTATGTTAACCAGCTTGCTTTGACTGCACTTGATCTCAACAACGAAACGCATGATACACACCACCCTGTTGCCGTTGCGAAGTACTACGAAGGTAGGAACCACAATTGCCCGCACTATCTGCCGTTGCATCCATTGACATGGCCATCCAGAACAAAAAGATGAAGCACTCAAGAAAGCAACCGACTTCCGTGAGAATCGCTTGCCCAAGTTCTTCAGCTATTTTGAACGTGTACTCAAGCACAACAAAGCATCAGGACAAGGCAAACATCTCGTTGGCGAGTCTCTGACATATGCAGATCTTGTTTTGTGGCAGGTCATTGATGGACTCAAGTTTGCCTTCCCCAAGGAGATGAAACACAGAAGCTCAGAGTCGCCGTTGCTGTTTGATCACTTCTACCCAAGTCTAAAGGACGAGCCTTGGTTGAAGAAGTATCTAGACAGCAAGAGGAGAAAGCCATACAGCATGGGTGTCTTCCGACACTATCCCGAGCTTGATCGTCAGTGAGCTAGGATAGCGTTGGAAAAGTAACAAAGGTTGATGATGGTGACGACAAAGACAAACAGAGGTGACAAAGCTCTAGCGTAAGAGACAATAAAGCATTTGATCGTTCACTCACAACTATAGACACATCTCACCAGGAATAGCTGCAGGCGCTTCTATACATTTCCAGCTCTCAATGGAGACAAGCAGATCTCGATATAGTTTGCGACTTTTTGCAAGCGCTGAATGTTGGCGGTTGTATGTGGGAGAGTGAAAGTGGCACACAGAGTTCATTCACATGTCGCTGCGGTAATTCATGTTTGTGAATCGTCTTAATTGCCAGTGAGAGCAAACCGATTTCCTTTTGCTTCTTGCTAAGACATCCAACACACGGCGATTGGATAACATCAACAACACTTGCCCCTTCAGGCATTCTTAGACGCCACACCACAGTCTAGACAAAGTACAATCATCTCGCTTGACATGTCTGACATTCAACAAAACACCAAGGCGGCATCCAAGACGAAGAGCAAGAGACGAACTTGGGTACAAGAACGCCGACAGAACCAGATCGATAGAAGATTGGCAGAGGAAGACACGATCTCTGTCATGCCGACTCAGGTCTTCGAGGGTGCTCAGCGCAGAGCGAGCGTGCAAGGCATCGATGCCACTCTCATGACCCCTCCTATTGAGCCCGACGAGTGGACAACTAAGAGCTGCCCGACTTCTGCCATCCGCGATATCCACAACCTACCTGCTGCCAGAGCTACGGCTCCGGAGAGCGTCGAACTTCCACCACAACTTCCAGAGCCCATGGAGGTTGTCTCGCAGAACATTCCCACAATCACAATTGACACCAGTTCGATCGCTGCAAGCCACACCGCAGACACCACAAGAAGCGCCACCACCACAGACACCACGACAAGCACCATGGCTCCCGGCATGAGCGAACATCAGACTTTTTCTGCTCTGGCCGACCACAACTTCTTCATCCCACCGACCGCTTCTCTCAACGCCTCTTCGCTTATCCTGTTCAAACATGACACGCCATCTCTCGAGCGCTTCCGCTTGCTTCACAATCAATTGTTCATCGAGCTAGGCCGTGTGGTTGAAGAGCAGCTACAGCCTCCTCAGTTCCCCGAGACCAACGCCGAGGCATATGCACAGAAAGAGCAACTTATGCTGGGCTTGTTGACTGAGGTTGTTCCGGCTTTGAATCATCTTACGGAGAGGGTCGGAAAGGAAATCAAGTCCAGTATGGAGAAGCATGAGGCAGGATTGAGACTTTGGGCTGGAGAGAGAAGACAGAAGGAGAAAGGCTCGCAAAAATGATCTAGCATGTTATCGTTGAATCCATGGCAGTTCTCCTTGTATGAGCGAGCAGCCCAATACTTTGGCAAGAGCATCCGAAGACATGATCGAGGTGTGACGCTGCACGCTGCAGATTATCTCGAGAGCAAGGCTATCTACACCGTCATGTGGTCAGCAGGCAGTCCTCTATAGACATCGAGACCTTTAAACACAGAAACGCAATCAACACGTTTTTTCGATATGCGAGAGTAGTGTCAAGGCAGGTTGGTGAACACTGACATCCAAGACTCTTGGCCAGCCAAGAAATGATCCTCATTAATCCTGCATATACCCCTCATGTGCCCCTTCCTCAGTAGATCATGTTGAACACACCGGTGAGGCAGCTTAATAATATCAGATGATCGGCTACCCCTCGCAATGCTAGGTAGGTACGACCTCAGCCCGTGCTTCTACTCGAGTACTACTCCTCCCCTATCAGTGTCCATTGACCAGCTCGTGTTAAGACACGATTCTGAAATTGAGAATTCATGGCAACATGGCATCTTTTTGTTCTCTTCTTGCATTGCTGTTCACTTTTATTCATGCCACCCGTGGTTCTTGCGCGTATGGTTACACGGCGAATGAAGAGGTACCGTACATTCGCAACTACTTCTATGTTGGTGGAAAGTACGTCTCGGACGGATCTGGCGGGCATGCCTTCCAAGATCAGATGTATGTGGAAAGGCTCACTCCCCTTGGAGGGCCACGAAATCAAAGACCACTCGTCTTCATACCAGGTGCTGGTCAGACAGGAACAGTATGACTTCTTCTATCATCTGTGCACACATTAGACTGAACTATACGACCTAGAACTTTCTGAACAAGCCCGATGGCGGCAGAGGCTGGGCTTCGCTCTTCATCATGCAAGGCTTTGAAATTTACATTGTTGAGCAGACGTCTCGTGGTCGATCTGCTTGGAGGCCAGGTGCTGGACCTAAACTTGTATCCAACTCTGCCGAGTTGATTCAACAGCGTTTCACAGCACCTCAAGACTACAAGCTCTGGCCTCAAGCAGTCAACCACACGCAATGGTCTGGTACTGGACGAATGGGTGATCCAGTCTTCGACGCGTTTTACAGCTCCAATGTCCAGCTCTCCAATAACGACACTTATTCACAAGCGACTGTGCAGGCTGCGGGTGCTGCTCTTCTCGATCGTATCGGTAGCCCTGTTATCATCATCGGCCACAGTCAAGCCGGTCCAATGGCAATCTTGGTTGCAGACGCTCGACCAAACCTGACAGAGGCCATCATTCTGCTTGAGCCTGGCGGTCCACCTTTTCGTGGTGCGGTGTTCAACAATGCCAGTGCGCGTCCTTGGGGGCTTGCTGATGTACCTCTTGTCTACTCACCACCTGTCACGGATCCAGTCATCGACCTTGTCAAAGAGGTGGTTCCTGCGTCTTCGGAGAATCTTGATGGCTGCGTTTTACAAGCGTCTTCACCAGCTCCTAGGCGTCTCTCCAATCTAGCTCCAAAACCAATTCTTGTTGTAACATCCGAGGCCTCCTACCATGCAGTCTACGACTATTGCACTGCACTGTATTTGCGCCAGGCTGGCTGTACTATGACAGATCACTTGGAGTTAGGCAATGCCGGCGTGCATGGAAATGGTCATATGTTTTTCATGGAGAAGAACAGCCATGATATCTGGGTGTTGCTCTTGGAGTGGATTGAATGGCATTTGGGCTAGAGCTTTGGGTAGTCAGCCGTTGTCAATCTTCTCTAGAAAGGCGCGCGGGATGTTGGCTGTTGCATATGGATGAGAAACACCTGCATCCGAACACAATTGCTCGTAAGTAGATTGATGGAGGCCGCCGTACAATACAAATTTGCATATCTTCTATCAGTGAATCACGACTTGATCTTCTCGTCCAGACTGTTGAGGACATTTTGAGCCTCCTTGACCAGCTCCTTTCTTCTCGCTCTTGCTTCCGGGTCACCATCGGGGTCGACGGCGTCCAATTTGAGAAGAACCTGTGCGAGTATAGTTTCACTAAGACGCTTGTGCTCGAAGTCCTTCTTTGCCTGGTCGGCCGGAGGGTTTGCCAAAAACTGGACGCACTGAGGTAGCAGGCCTTGGAGAGTTGAGTTGACAGCATTCAACTTGTCCATGGGTGTGACAGGGACAGGCGGTGGACGTGGTGATTGTGTCCTCGAAGTGTCGTTCTGCGGTGTTGCTGACTTCTTAGACTTCTTCTTCTTGTTCTTGTTGCGGTTGCGCTTCCTCTTTGGCGCATCTGCACCGTCGGCAGTTGCTTCTTCGTCTTCCGAGTCGCTCGAGCTCATAGACTCGGGAACAGCATCTCCAACGACGCACATGATCTCGCTGTTGTGTCTGAGACCTTCTGCGCGGCACGAGTTGGAGTCCTCCTTCATGTTCTTGCCTCTGAAAAAGAGCTTGATGTGTCGCGCATCTGCGCCAGTCTTGTTGGCGGCTTGCTCTCTAACAGATCTGATTTTCAGTTCGCCCTTTTCGATCGAGTAGGCAGGGAAATGGACGGGATAACTGATGCGCTTGCTTTTGAGAACCAGGACATCGGTGTCTCTGGGTGGGCCAGAAGGAGCGGGCGAGGCATCTGTTTGCTCGGCTTTGTTCAGATCGTCTTGGGTGATGTAGCTGTAGTCTGAGTCTTTGACCTGTGCAGAAGCTCCAGAACGACCAAAGGGCGAGAAACGTCCAGACCAGGAGCCGAAGCGAGATGACCACGACATGGTCAAGGCGATGGCAGTAAGAGCGATCACAGCAAGGACAGAGCTGTCTTGTTCGCTAAACCAGAGATGGGCGCGTTGCCAGATTTCGGCAGGAGTGTCCTGCAAGACGTCGACGAACGAGGACGCAGCCAGATTGACGGTGGTTGAAGCGACCTGCAAAACACCACTGTGTGCGGTCTGGTGTCGATGTGCGATGGTCGTGAGAAAGATTCTGTGACGCAGCCTGAGGAGCACGAGGGGCTGCCGCCGCACATACCAAGTAGATTGCGAACTGTGGCTAATGCCCGCCAAGGCACCACCTACTCTCTTGAACTACCTATTGTACCAAACACATCTTATTGCCTATAGCAATAGTGCTGCACAGAGATTGCAAACACTGTTCCTGCTTTCCCGTTGGCATGCCTCTCTGGAACACCAAGCTCATCTTCCCGACTAGGACTGCCGCCACTTCGCTAGGATACCATGTTCGGGGGGAGACGTATCGTAGCATAGTAAGCGTTACACAGTCGCACAATATCCCCTTTAGAACTTGCCTCAGGGCTTGCTTAGGTATGGCCACGCGGCCTTTTACCTTTGGACACAATCTTAATGACACGGTGGCTCTTTTTCGTCGAGTCCAGATTTGAACTCGTCATCCTGTTCGAAGATAAGCTATGTGAATGGCTGAAATGAGTGAAGCATACATCTACGCAGTGCTTTCACCTTTCGAGCACCTCAACCCCGGCAGGTAGGAATGTGGTCCAATTACACTCTGCCCTGGCAAGGCATTTTAAGGCAGAGGGATAGGTAGGGCAGAGCGAGCATCAAAGCCCAGTCCTCGGTGGTCGGTCAAATCTAAAGAGCGACAGACGGTGCTAAGCTTTGCGCCACATGTCCGAGCGCAGATCAAACTACAGTGAATGGTTCCAATTCCAGTAACGAACGCGATTGGAAATTTATCGCATGCTGCTAGGTGCAAAGATCGATTCGTCTTGGTTCTTGACTACAGAGATGGTCTCGAGGCGAGGATGTCATAACCTAGTAAGCAGACCCACCCTTTCCAAGCTCCACATCATGCCCAAGTTTGGGCATGTTCAAGGTCGAGATAGCCGAGTCAGGAACGAGCAGCGGGAACATGTGGGAATAATCAGGCCTCAGAATAGAAGCTGGGACCAATCCATTCTTGTCGCGAGAGTTTTCAGCCAGTCAATTATGGTATTCAGGAGCGAGAAATCCTTTTGCCGAGCCCAACCCTCGAAACATTCTTCACCTCTCTCTCTTCCTCTCGCTCTAACAGTTGGTGGCCAAGAGAGCACGAAAAGGAATACTGCGCTTGGCAACTGATTGAAACAGTCCATATACGTAATATCCAGCTCAAGAGCCGTCAGCTGCTGCGACCCTGCTAGTCTTTTAACCGCCGCGGCCGAGAGACTCGGACTTAAGTTAGCGGCATATTGGGATCCAGTTCGACTCGCTAGGTCATCGTTCTTTGTCGTTTGACAAAGTGCATCATCCCGCAGCGTATCGCAACTCCGTGTGCCCCTAACAGAGTGCGTTTTCCTCTTCTCACCTTGGTCTGTTAACCCTAGACCACACCTTCACCATACAAACCCCGCTTCTCCGTCATGGAGGCGACTTCGCCCGAAATGTACGACGACAACAGCGAAGGAGAGCATTGGGAACACGATATCAAGCATGAGTCACAGACATCTCCCTCAGGGCCGTCGAGCTCGTTGGCTCAGACTCAATCCAAATCCCAACTGCCCATGCAGAAGCGCCGAAGGGTGACTCGAGCATGCGATGAATGTCGAAGGAAGAAGATCAAATGCGACGGCAAGCAGCCCTGCACGCATTGTACAGTCTATAGCTATGGTAAGCATCGTGATAGCTCGTCGCAAAGAAGTCACCTCTGACCAATTCTAGAATGTACCTACGACCAGCCTTCTAATCGTCGTCGCAATCCCGCTCCCCAGTACATCGAGGGTCTGGAGCATCGAGTCCACCGCGCGGAGACGCTCCTGCGAATGCTTATGCCTGACCTGAATTTAAACGATCCCAGCATCGATGTCGCCGTTGCCCAAGGATACATTCCCGGTTTCTCGACCAAGCCCGTCAGCAACGACACTTCTGCGACCAAACCTGCTGCTCCCGCACCTGCAAACCTCACATCTGCTCCAAATGGAGATCAGAAAGACACCAACTTAGAATCCATGGTCCGTGCTATTGGCCAACTCGAACTCGACGAACAAGGAAACTGGGATTACCATGGTCATTCTTCTGGCCTCAGTTTTGTGCGGCGCATGCGAGAACAATTAGGTGACCTTCTTGGACCCGAGTCCAAGGCTACTCCATTCGTCAAGTCAAGGCCAATGTCACAAGTCTTTGACTCTCCCAGATCTCTGAATCCAGAATCGCCCGGTTTTTCTGTCGACGGTGCAGTCCCTGGCACTGATCTCCCCTCTAGAGACGTCGCTCGAGACTTGTGTGAAACCGCCATTACTGATGCTTCTGTTCTCATGAGATCCATTCATGTTCCAACCTTTTGGGCGTCCTTTGATCGCATGTATAACACACCATACGAGAACTACACGAACCAGGATCACAAGTTTCTTCCTCTATTGTACAGTACTATGTCAGTTGGCTGTTTGTTTGGCAGCGACGAACAGAGTCCTTTGAACCAGGCTGGCTACGAAACTGCCATTGACCAAGGGTAAGCAAGCTTGCTGGTCTAAAGCAATTCAAGTACTGACACGGCACAGTTTCAAATACTTCAGAACAGCACGTCAATTGCTGGATATAGCAGACGCTCGCGACTTGACTTCTATTCAGGCAGTTCTCTACATGATCACATTCCTCCAATGCTCGGCGAAATTGTCGCAATGCTACGCATATGTAGGTGTAGCATTGCGCTCCGCTTTGCGCATGGGTCTGCACAGGAACAATTCTGCCTTCAGCCGCACCTTCAATCCTATCGAAGCTGAGACCAGAAAACGTGTTTTCTGGACCATTCGCAAAATGGATATCTATGTTGGCGCAATGTTGGGTTTGCCACAAACCCTCAGTGAAGAGGACATCGATCAAGAATATCCTCTCGAGGTTGATGATGAATATATCACCGAAGACGGAATCCTCCCTATGCCAGAGGGCACTCTTACACTAACAACAGCCTCCAATGCGCATAGCCGACTGGTAGAGCTACTCGTCAAGATTGTACGGAATGTGTACCCAATCAGAGCAAAGAACGCTCAAAGCACCATGGACCGTTCTTACACTGTTCCCTTCTCTGTTATCCGAGACATCGAAAAGGATTTGGAGACATGGAAGAGCAATCTTCCTGCAGGGCTGGACCCATGCAATAATTCGAACCCTACACTCACAAGGTAAGAACACTTTGCGTCATCGCTCTCTCCTTCGGACTAACCATGTTGTAGGGCCCAGCAACTCCTTCGCATCGCATACGCTCATGCTCAAGCACTTCTCTACCGACCCTTCTTGCATTTCGTTGCGAACGACAAGAGATCGCGTAACATTGACCAACGTGCATATACCTGCGCGGCTTCTTACGTCAACCTTGCGCGAAACCATATTCATTTGTGTGTGCAAATGAAGCAGAAAGGCTTATTGAATGGCGCGCATTGGTTTGTCATGTACACGACATTTTTTGCCGTTGTGTCCTTGATCTATTTTGCAGCAGAGAACCCTCAAAATATCACAACTGAAGCTGTTTTGAAGGATGCTATTCAGGGCAAGGAAGTGCTAGCATCTTTGGCTAAACGCAGTATGGCCGCAGATCGATGCGCTGTTACTTTGGAAGGTATCTTCAAGGCACTCCCAGCTTGGGCACGTGAAGGTCGTGCGAACCCTGCTCCATCGCGCAAACGACGTCAAAGTTCGAACCATGGCCCACCACAGGGTGCGCGAAGCCATCCTGACATCTCCGTCACCGCCAAAGAACCACCACCGCCTCAGCCTGGTTCCGTACAGCGAGCGAGCACCTTCCCAAACCATTCTACTGTCCCGACCGCGTCCGCCTTTGATCAACGAATGTCTTTCCCTACGTCCTCGATAAGTTCGGGTAGTGGCTCATACACACCGACCAGCCCGAACTTCAACCAGACTCTGGTCACTGGACCGATGGAAACCAGCAGCCCTTCTAATGGCATGCTTCCGTACAATCTTGCACTGGACATGACGAACCCAAATCTACCAGATCTATCGGCGATGATGTTCCCATCTGCAGAACCTTTTACGTATCCCAACCAGCCTCTGACGACTTTTGAGAACAACCAATTTGCCAAAGATCCTAACATTTTCGACAACTTTGGTGATTCAAAGGTGCCGGTCATGATGTCAGGGCAGAGCAGTGGACCAGAGGACAACCTTGAAGCGCAATTCTATCCTCTACCACCCTACATGATGCAACAACAGCAACAACAGCAACAACAACAGCAGCAGCAAGGTAGATGGGACATGGGCATGATGCAACAGCAACAGCAACAGCAGATGGCCAACATGCGTCAAGTATCTGGTGGGTGGCCAGGACAGCAACCAGGCATTGGTCAGGGGACGGGCTTTCCCAACATCAACCTGAATGACATGTTCGGGGGTGAGAATGACATATTCGGTGGTGGAATCCTTATGGATCAAGGGTTCCGAAACACAGGGATTTGAGAGAGACAGAGGAAGTTCAGGGAGAAGGTCGGCGTGATGGTCAGCTAAGGTTAGATACCCCAGCGCGTGTAATTTTAGCATGTTATGAGTTGAATAGGCAGATACCTCGGAAGTTAGGCGTAAAGAGGAATGGAATCATGTGTATGTTCAGATACAGGTGATGCAACGGGCGTGGTCCAAGCTTTTGGATGTATCGGTGAACAAGGCTTCATGCTTGAGCTTAAAGTCGTGCCTCCTCAACCCATTCGTCTCTGGTCAAGGATTGCAGCATCCGTGTCGATGGCACCGAGATCGCGCAACCCCTTTGGCTTCGGACCCTGGGTCGTCACCTTTTTCACCGTCGTCGTCTACGCCGGCCTGTTCGCCGCCCTCATTGTCTCCCATCATGTCCTGCCGCCAGCTCCAAGCACTCCCACTCCGCACAAGTGGCCGGGCGTCAACATAACCCAAGCCTGGAATGACCTCGAGCACTTGAGTCGTGCTTACCACCCCTTCAACAGCAGGGAAAATGTTGCCGTGCGCAAATGGCTACTCGCCCGTGTCCGAGACATACTCGATGCCAACAAGGTTGAGTGGAAAGAGGCTGCTCAACATACCAACGCTGCCCTGCCTGTCACTGTCTTTGACAGAGATGTCAGCAACGTGACATACACCGATCCAAGAGGCTACACTGTCTACTATGAGAGCAACAATATCATGGTCTACGTGAGAGGCGCAGAAGACTCGGACGATGAATGGTGGCTCAACAAGACCACCTACAACGGCCCTGGTGGCGTCCTCGTCAACGCCCACTTTGACTCTGTCAGCACTGGATTTGGTGCCACAGACGATGGTGTTGGTGTCATTTCAGTACTGCAGCTACTATCACACTTCACCAAACAGGAGAATCTGCCTCATCGTGGTGTCTTGTTCCTTCTGAATAACGGTGAAGAGGATGGTCTCTACGGCGCAAAGGCCTTCACTCGTCACCCCCTCGCCCAATTCCCTCGTGCCTTCCTCAATCTTGAGGGCGCTGGTGCCGGAGGCAGAGCCACCTTGTTCAGAAGCACTGATACCGAGGTAACCAAATTCTACTCTAAGAGCCCTCATCCTTTTGGCAGTGTCATCAGCGGTGATGGTTTCAAAAGGGGTCTGGTCAAAAGCGGGACAGACTACAGTGTCTTTGTTGACGACCTGGGTATGCGTGGCTTGGATGTAGCCTTCATGGAGCCTCGCGCTAGATACCACACTAACCAAGACAACGCCAGAGAAACCAGTATCGAGAGCTTGTGGCATATGCTCTCTGCTGCTCTGACCACCGTGCAGGGCCTTTCGAGCGACACCAGTCATCAATTCGAGCGTCCTTCAGATCATGAGAGGTATGGCAAGACCGACAAGTCATCTGGCAGTACCGGTGTCTGGTTTGACTTGTTTGGGCGAGCATTTGCAGTCTTCCAGTTGCACACTCTGTTCGCGCTTTCCGTGACATTACTTGTTGCAGGGCCAATCTTCTTGATCATCTTCGACGTGACTCTGCACAAGACCGACAAGTGGTATTTGTTCTCTAGAAAGAAATATCTCCACTCGTCGGATGATGACGAGACTGTCAAGTTCTATGGGTGGAGAGGCTTTTTTAGATTCCCTCTGATCTTTGTTGTCGCAAGTGGCATTGTTGTAGCGCTCGCGTATCTTGTCACCAAAGTCAACCCACACATTGTTTACAGCTCCGAGTACGCCATTTGGAGCATGATGCTCACCGCGTGGCTTTCTACTGCGTGGTTCCTCTTCCGCCTCGGAGACGCAGTTCGGCCATCCGCACTTTCCCGTGCTTATGTGTTGATATGGCTCTATGCTCTTTCCTGGATCGCGCTGGTGGCTGCAACCATTGGGGAGCAGCGATTGCACCTTGGATCTGGCTACTTCCTGGTCATCTACAACGCCTCCGTCTTCTTGGCTTTGCTCATCTCATACCTTGAGTTCTTCGCGCTGCCCAAGAAGACTGTCTACGTTGAGCAGGCCACATACGCATCGCAAAGTATTCTTCCGAGCCCTGCACGTAGTGGCAGCCTCGTCTCTCACAACGTTGTGGACCACGAGGACACTCCTAGAGGCAGAGCAACGCATGCGAATGACAACGAAGATGCAGATGAACGTACCTCTCTGCTTGGTTCGAGACAGACCTTTACACGCTACGGGCGTGAAAGCCGTCGACCTGACGACAATGACGATACTGCAGCCTCACTGCACTTGCCTCCCACCAGTCAGGCATATGAGGGTGAGCAGGCTTGGTCTGCTAGTCTTCCAAGTTGGATGTGGCTACTCCAGTTTCTTATTCTGGCACCCATCAATGTGATTTTGATCGGTCAATTGGGACTGCTAATGACCTCAGCTTTGCACCAAACGCCTGCTGATGGTAGTCCTGTTCTGCTTGTCTACCTTTTGATTGCCGCAACGTCGGTGCTGCTGTTGCTCCCCCTGACGCCTTTCATCCATCGCATAACCTATCAAATCCCCACTTTCCTCATGTTCGTCTTCATTGGCACTCTGATTTACAACCTCGTAGCCTTCCCCTTCTCTCGCACCTCCCGACTCAAGGTCTTCTTCCTTCAGCAAATCGATCTCGACCACGGCAACAACTCCGTTGCGCTTACCGGCCTATCCCCTTACCTCGAGTCCATTGTATCTCAAGTGCCATCGGCCTCGGAGAACGGCTATCATTGTGCTGGCCCCGACTACGAATTCTGGGCCTTCAGAGCAGGTCTTGACAGCTGCTCTTGGACGGGACCTGCTCCCAATGTCGTACCTACGGCATACAAGCCACATCAACCAGGCATGCCATACCCCAACGACACGATTTCGCTGGCACTGGCCCGCAGACAAGCCCAGACCGCCAAATACGCGACCTGGCTCGACTTCAACATCACCCGCCCTTCTTCCAAAAACGCAACCAAACAGGATTATGTCTTTGACGTCCGCGGCTCCAATACCCGTGCCTGTCGTTTGTATTTCTCTACTCCCTTTGCGAACTTGAGCATTAGCAATGCAGGTGCCAAGGCCGAAGTCATGAAACCAGGTCGTGATGGTGGAGAACAGCGCGTGTACCTGTACAGCAGAGATTGGGATGCCAGATGGAGCGTCAACGTCACCTTTGACCGCGAAGTGAAGAAGCAATATGGTGGTATCGAGGGCAAAGTCATGTGTGTCTGGAGTGATGCCAACCAGGTAGGCAATGTGCCTGCTTTCGACGAGGTCAAGCACTTTATGCCTGTGTGGAGTGCTGTTACCAAGAACAGCGATGGTCTGGTCGAGGGGTACAAGCACTTCAGTCTCTAAAGTCTGGAAGTCGAAGAAGGTGGTATGATGCATGGAGAGGTGGATCGTTATGCATTGCACGCTGTTGATGTTGACGATAATGTCTCATAGTCTCTTATTTTGTTGTTTCTGTTGTTACCATGTTCTATGTACGTATGATGAAGCGAAATGAGAAATCATGACAAAAGGAACATTCATCGCAACCAGTGACAAGGAATAAAGTAATGTTTGTCATCAATTCGTATCGTTATTCTGTTCTGTGTGTTCTGATTGTAATGGAGATCGTCAAAGAAGCTATATGAGGTTGAGTGAAGAAGAAAGCAAGGAGGAGGTAGAAGGAGATGATCCGGAAAATGAGAAATCATGACTTCCCAGTTCGTCTTTGCAGAACATTCAATGCTGATGAGAATGAAACATAAAACACCAACATAACAGTCGCTCGCGTCCCTGGCTGTGGTACGAACGGCACGTTGAATTGATGGTTGGTTGGGAGAAGAGAAGATGCAATGGAGCAAGATGGAAGCCATTATATGCCAGATATACGCCTTTGGACATGGAACCTGAAATATGGCGTGCCATAAAACAGAAATGCAAGACCGGGAGACAGAGAAGGTGGAGCGGAAGCTACTAAGCAACCTGGGTACGTGGTGCATACGAGGTATAATCGCTCGTGTGCTGCCGACGCAGTTGTGGACGTGTAGCGGAGGCAGAAGCTCTGTGGCTCGGGTAGGCAACGTACTCGTCAATCGGGCTGCCTCTTCGGCGCTCCTTCTCATAATCGCGGACGCTGTCAAAGGGATACTCATACTTGGCACTCGAGTTTGCCTTTGGTATTGTGGCTCTGGGAAGCGATTCGTAGTCACGCTGGCTCTCCCGGCGTGTTGGCGATGGCCGTACATTGATGTACGAGGTTGGTGACTCGGTCGTATAACCTCTGCTATAGCTTGGGGTCGTCTTGATCGGTGGAGGTTGTGGAGCGGTGTAGCGAGGTGTTGCAGAAGACTTCGAAGATCGTATGGGTTCGCGCATGGGCTCGGGAGAGTGGTGGATATGGCGTTCGCGAGGACGGTCGTGTTCACGTTCGTAGTCACGCTCGGCACTGCGGCGATATTCATCCTCGCGAGAGCTTGAAGTGTCTTGACGGGGATAGTGATAGGTCGTCTTGTAGGATGTGGTGGGTGAGGGCGCATAGTCTGGGCTCGCAGAAGGGGTTGGTAGGCCGCCCATAAAGTCGGTGTCTCTCAGAATCGAGGCTTTTGAGTCTTTGGCACGCTTGGGAGAAATGTTGGGCATGGTCTCGGAGCGGCGGATGGGCATGGGTGGTGGGTTGCGGTCTTCAACTTTCATGCTTGCACTGCGAGGAGGCGGGTCTCGAGGGAGCTTGATGGTAGAAGGCGACGATGCCGAGGTATATAAAGTTGTAGGTCGAATTGCAGGACGGCGCTCATCGGCCTCGATAATGTCGGGCTCGCTCGGTCTCCTGTCGCGATCACGACGAGGCTGAGGAGACATGGTAGGCTTGGCCGAATGTCGGCGCACAAAGGCGGGTGTGGATCGACTCGAGCGGTCAACATATGTCTCGGTCTTGGCTGTCGATGCACTGCGCGAGAGTGATGGTCGTTTGTCCCTTCCTATGTGAGCCATGGCATCTTCTTCCATGCGGGAGTACCGCTGTGGGTCGTATCCTCGACGTGATGAACGTTCCCAGTCTCGCTCGTACTCATCCCTCTCGCGGCCGCCGTCCTTCCTACGTTCTCGTTCTCTTTCCCGTTCTCTGTCCAATCTGGCCCGCATCTCCTTGTCCTCGTCAGCTCTCCTACGTCTTTCTGCTTCATGTCTCAAGTCGGTATCGCTGTCATCGTTATACGCCGAGTACTTCCTGTCTCGTTCGCGTTTCTGGTCTTGGTCACGCGTCCTCCTCTTATCTGTTCGTGACATTCGTTCGGTCTCACGTTTCTCGCGCTCAACTGCTCTAGCACGTTCTTTGTCGTCTCTCGGCGGTACTGCCGTCTTCTTCATAGGTTGTCGTTCATAATCATCGTGTTTTCGTGACGTCGTTCGTGGTGCGCTGCTGAAGTAGTCATCCGAGTCGGATCTCTCAGGTCGGCGTTCTTCGTACACTCTTTCGGGTCCTTTGGCGGTAAAGGTAGCACGGCCGGGGCCAGACGTTGGCACTTCGTATGCAGCGGTTCTGACCTCAACAGGGGGCCGATTGTTCATACTCTGCTTTCGTAGATCTGCCAGCTTGATCTGGGCATCATAGCGGGATCGTCGGCCTTCGTCGCTGAGAATCTCGTATGCCTGTTGGATGCGATGGAACTGATCAGATGCCTCGGCCTTTTTCGATTCGTCCGTGACCTTGTCCGGATGGCATTTCAGCACGAGCTTTCGGTACGTGGTCTTGATCTGCGCAGGCGTAGCATCCTTGCTAAGGCCCAGAGCGACATATGGATCCGGTGGCAAGGGCGAGGACATAGTAGTGCGAGACGTGTCAGAGGCGGGCTGTCATGAATAGGATAGAAGCAGAGACGACGTTATACAAAGTTGTAGAACAGCGACGGGTACGGTTGGTAAGCGTGATGAGGTGGTGCAGATGTTGTTAAATGTAGCTGCTGAGTGTGATCGAGGGTCGCACCAAGAATGATGGGTGCAACAGAAGCAGAAGCAAGACACAGACGGAGGGAGCGAGTTCGGATAGGCAAAAGTAGTCGGCAAAGCAGGATTCGATCGAGGTGGGAAGAAAAGGGACGGACCGGGAATGGCCTTAAGGTGTGATGGATGAGCTGTCTGTCCATGTCCATCGCGGGCGCACTCCTGCCCTTTCCTGTTGCATGCACGATGCCGCTGCGGCGCTGGCTGCCACTTTAGCGTTCGCGCTCCAGAAACTGCTGCCGATGACGCCAATCATTGGCTAATTTCCCTGCCAGGCCCTCTGCCGATCCTCGACTACTCCTTGCTCCAGCATTCAGCTATCCATTCGTACCTTGTAGTACCTGTAAAAGGTCTTTGTCAAACAGACTCGTCACGATTTTCCGTCGCATTTTCCTGTTCCTGCCTCCTCTTCAACTGTTCAGCAACGTTTCGTTCATTCCCCAGCAGCCGTTTTTAACTTTTATGTCCGCGCCCAGCCGTTTGTCCTCGTGGCCGAGACGAGTCGCGTCCGCTGGACCCTGGCAAACCTGCCTCTAAAGCACTGCTCAAGCTCTGGCGGTGAGGATATATTGATAGACCGCGATAGCTCTTCTTCACGTCAGCGCTCGATTGTGAAGACAAGTAGCTAGTCATTGCTATCTCCGTCCGTCCGCTTGCATGTCAATCTTCACCTCGCTACAGTCTTGGCCCGGCAACCGAGAGTCATGGCCTCGAATACATCGTCCGCCTGTACAACCTCGAGTGCCCTTTCTGTCTTGACCTGGCTATAAGATCGACTCTGCAACATGACTACAAACGCTCTCCTACGCGGTGCTCTCCCACGAAACCAACCTGCCCCTTTCTTCGTGCATCACTCCACTTAGTGGTGATCAAGCATCTCGTCACGGGCAGATTGTAAACGCCATTCATGCGACTCCGCACCCCACAAGTCACAATCACGATCCATCCGTGCTCTGTAACGATGCAGCGGGCCGAGGGCGCTTCGACACATATCTAGCACAGAC
Organism: Aureobasidium sp. EXF-12298; assembly: GCA_024195555.1. Classification (NCBI taxonomy): domain Eukaryota; kingdom Fungi; phylum Ascomycota; class Dothideomycetes; order Dothideales; family Saccotheciaceae; genus Aureobasidium; species Aureobasidium sp. EXF-12298. Next base: position 53,882 of record SWBJ01000251.1, on the reverse strand, counting down.
GACTCGTACTCACAAACGCCCAATCGGGAGAACATCACCAGACCTCTGGGTTCAGCAGCACCAGACCAGACCGGTGATGCCATGCTTACACTGATTCAGGGGTGTGAGACCCGGCTGTATTCTTACCTAGGTGGCGTTGTAGCATGCAAGAAGCCTTCTCAGACTATGTACTCCGTACAAGAAGCAACTGTTTTGCTGCCCAACGACGAGACCAGTGATTGGAATGTCCTCGGGCGCTCAATCGAAGAACACACCCTCCCCGTGTGCTAAGACCTGTCACAATCTTGCGACTGGCCCCTCTCCAGCGCGAGTACAGGACTTCTGATACGCTGTCGAAATGCACAGTTGCAATTCAAATATGACTCTGGACATGGAGATAGCCTTTGGGGGGGGGTCTCTCTGTGGAAACCACATCCTCTGCGAAAGTATTGTGCGTTTCTGCAGTTATGCTGTGAGAGTCTCTAGCACACGGGGAAGACGTATTGTCGGATATGCATGTTTGTAGGCCCCCCATACTCAAATGATACGTGGATCGATAATAAGCAATCTTCATACCAGTAACGACAGTCTACATTCTGTCCTCCGAGGGATAAGCGAAAGCACCATATGCACCTTTCCGTCCTCAACGTGTCAAGACTCTATAGATGTCTGGCATCATTCATCTATGCGAATTCATCTCCGACTGGTAGCTCAATGTCCACCACAATTGGCGTTCTGAGCATGGGACGACCTCCAATGTGCCGCGCCTTCGGCTGGATGCTCGCGTTCACGATCAGTGTTTCTTGTCTGCCGAGTCGACCCCATGGCGCTGCCTGTTTGCGGTCACAGAGCTTTGTGCGCACCCCTGTCTGGCCCCTTGTCTGAGCTGTCATATTGCTTGAGCTCGACAGCATCGTCGGCACTTCGCTTGACGGCACACTGTCGTTGTCGTTGGAAGTGCCGAATGATGTAGCCTCGCTCTGTTCTCTCTCTGAAGCAAAGTAAACATGGTCTTGTTGTAGCTGCTGTCCTGATGCCCCATTGTTGAGAAGTGGATCAGGACCAAGCCTTGTCATGTCCAGAAAGGACCATTTGGACGCCTCCGCCTCCGCCTCGGTATTAGGATAATCAATCTGTGTTGTTTGTCTCTCCAGGAATGGCGGATAGTCCTGCCCAAGCTGCCATTGCACCTTCTCGACCCCCCTAGCCTCACATATCCGACCACAGACTGCAAGACGTGGTCTCACTTGCCACAAGGCTTTTTGCAGCACCTCATAGCCTGCTGCCTGCCACTCAGTGCTCGCGTCGCGGTGATTGTAAGCCGGAGTATGAGTCAGCAATATATCCGTATCCGGTGGAATGCGTGACCAGAGACATTCAGCCATATAACCTTCACGTTCGTAGCCAAAGGCACAATCATGGACATTGTGCTTGGGCACTCACGGACTACCGAAGACTTTGAAAGTCGTCCGCGGTCCAGTCGGTGATCGAAGTTGGATGGTCGTTTCATCGTGATGTAGGTACTTTATGTTCGAGCTATAATCTCTGACCAAGGAGAAGCATTGATCGGGATCTTGCTCCGCATCTTTCCATATGTGTCGCCCGCCTCTGTTTGGGTTCTGTAAGAAGTCCTTGTCCAGCGTGATGTCTTGAGTACCTAGAATCCATGTTCAACCTTACGTTGTTTGTGTCGTTACTTCTCGTCAGACTAACCTGCAATGATAATTTTGACCTCAAAGTCTGCTTCATCGATCCATTTAAGGGTTTGGCGTAGTTCGTCGATGTCACCAGACTCTGACAAGCCTCTAGCATGGCAAAGGACATCGCCTTTTGGGAGTGGAGGGCAGCGTCCGTTTGTGTCGGAGACCAGCACGAAACGCGTACTTCTCAAAGTTTGTGCAGCCGGAACGCTAGTCATGACGAGGTAGTTGGATGTAATCCAGCTGTCGGCGGATCGTATCAATGTCTTCGTTGCGGATTGTAGTGATGATGTGATTAACAATGGCCGCATGCAATACGATGTCGAGTGCGAGTTATGAGATTAGGTGAGTCGAGATTCTCAAAGCGGGAAGACAGCGACTACTTCTTTGTGAGGAAGGAAAGATCAAACTGTGGATTCCTTCTTTAGCCGGAACATCAACGTGTGTCATGTTCATGCCTGACTCCATAGCGAACTTCGAACCATCTGGCATGGAGAGAGTATATATTTGCACAATAGCGATATGCCGTCCGCGTTACTCTTATGATTGATGGCCTTCATGCATCTGCAATGTATATTCTCCTCATGTTTGGCGAACCTCCATCGCGGGCCAGGAAATGATGAACGACAAAGGTCCTTCAAAACAAATCCACACTTCGATATTGATTTGTCTCCGTTGAGTTTACTTAGAGTTCATTTTATCATTCCTTGCGCTCACTCTAGATGGAATGATCAGTACTACTACTTGGTTTCTCAGTCCTCGATAATTTTCACATCTCAATAGCTAAATGCAAAAGTGAGGCTTTTGTTCCCGACATTGTGCCCCTGAACTCGGTCATATTCCCTTTGCTCAATCTCACTCAGTTCCTCCCAAGCCTTTCGTTTCTTGCGATTGAGATGTCTGAGTACTTCTCTATGTAACAAGATAACCACGACAGATGCTGCGCAGATCGATATAAGAACCTTGTTGCCAGTATAGTAGTATGGCTTGTCCTTTTCCCTGTAGATCTCTTGTTCCTGAGGTCAGCTCAATGACTTAGACGTATGTTGGATTTCCACTTACGTGCGGCTGCAACACTGCCAATCTCGTGGATTGTGCCAAACAGAGCAACAGCTATACCGCGTTTTTTGGGATCGAAGCTGTTGCAACTGATCCACGAGACCATGATGGGATGAGAGCTGGGCGAACCGATTATCAGAGTGAGGATTGCAAATCTAACCCAAGCATAGCCATGCGAAGGTAAGAGTAACAGGGTTGCGAACAAGGGTATTTCTATACACGTTGGTATTGTACAGTGAAATGCCTTCTCCTTGAAGTGACCACTGCTTCGTGTGAGGGTAAGCACTGTAATGACGCGAAGGAGATCCGAGGGTATGGTCAAGACGCTGCTCTCGAATCTCGAAAAGCCGAGTTGCCTCAAGTTGAGTACGAGGTACTGGGAGACAGGGCTTTTGGGTATGTATATTATTGATGCACAAAACCAGAAACCGATGAGTCCTTCGAGAATGGTTAGTACAGATGTTCGCCATGCCAGGACAGAGACTGACCTGGGTCTTTGATAGTATCCCAGATGTCGCGCATACTCGTGTGCGATTTCGTACCGGTCCGTCCTTTCGATACATCGTCTCTAAGCAGTCTGTTGATGATAATCACTTTCAATATTAGCACATTTTTGAACGCTTGATGTGATATGAAGCTTACTCTGCTCCCGCTTCGAGAACCAAGGCTTTCTCCAAAGAACGGTTTGAGTTCGTGTCGGTCCTGATGGCAGGTAAAACAAACTCTATGACTTGGTTAAGATACGTGTCTGCTGATGTAGGGTTTTCAGCATTACCACAAGGCCGATCAGAAAGATCAGTAAACCGTTGATCAAAATCAGCCAGAACCAACCTGATGGCGTAGGTGTTAGCCACTAAGAAGTCACAAGGACTATAATCATATTACCTGGTTTGCCGGCCACTCCTCGCATGGTAAGCAAACCAGCAGCCAGTAAGGAAGACAGCGCTTTTGCAATCTAGTTTTCCGCATGAGATGAGTTTTTCTGGTTTTGATGTGATTAGACTCACGTTGATACCAGAGCTCAGTATTGCAACTCGAAAACCCAGCTCCGTATTGGTGTAAAAATTGGACAAGCACATCACTGTCAAAGGACTGAAAGCTCCTTCAAGCAATCCAATTATCCCTCTTGCGACGTAGAATCCAGTTTCGCTCTGCATCCATGCTTGCGTCCAGGCTGAGCAATCCGCGGTTAGTACTCAATGGCATTCGAGAAAACCGAGACAAAAAAAAAGTCACTAACCAACAACTCCCCATGCACACATCAACCCGGGGAAGAGGTATCGGTAGCCATAACGCATGGCGATCATTTGGCCAGGTAGTCCTCCAACTAGGTAGCAGATGCGATGTATCATCGTACCCTGCTTGCTTTAGCTGGATGGTAACCAACTTTTCTTCTGACATAAACACACATTACCGTATTCTGTCATGGTGAATCCCAGATCATGGAGAAAATTGTCGGCAAGAGCGTTCTGAATATTCGTAGTGTCAAGTTGCGCAGCTTGTAGTTGTCAGCTATAGTCTAAGGTGTCAGAGTACGATGTTTTACCGAAGAACATAAGCGAGAGCCAAGCAAGAAGCCGTATGTCTGTCTTTAGTTTCACCTTTGATTCCTCTTCAGGAGACCACGTTGCATGAGGATCATAGAACTCTCTGCCCCCAAAATGCTCGTGTAGATCTGTAGTTTCTGGACGATGTTCTACCAGCGTAGATTCTCTCGAAAGCTGGAGCGAGAGAGCATAGGTCGTGTGTTGATACTCTTTGTTTCTGTGAGCTATAAAAGGAGGCATGTTACAGTTCGATGGCAAAATACCAGGTTGAAGATGAAGAAGTTAGAAGTCATATGTTCGGGGTCTGAAGTGCGAGAACATTGGCTTTTCTCTAGCCATGTAGGCGTGTATTCATGACCGCTATTGATGTGATGTCAATCAAGGCCAGAACCGAATAGGGCTGCTACCTCGTGGCATCTAACATGAGCCAACAAATCACGGCTATAAGCTGCAATGAATATGCTCTGGCCAAGAGAGACTAAAGGCACGATGTCGAGAGCGTGACCTCGACTGGCTGGAATTGTGTTTGACTTCAAGTCACAAAGGTCAAGACAACTCGAATACGTTTTCGTGTAGAGGAAGAAAGTCGTAGTGAGTATGTAGAATGGCACTGGTACTCGTGTTTCTTACTCCAGTATTCTCTAGTACGGAGTCTATGCAATGCGGTTCTGAGTATGTTCACAGTTAGTGTTTCTTTCATGGTAGTGGTTTGAGCATGTTCTGTAAACAGTTCTTCTCAAAACCTAATTTGTGCTGCATTGTCCCATAAACAGCGGGGAAGAGATTTTTAGACCATAAAGTAGCGGAGTATATCATGTGCTTCTGATAGCGCTTTTCACGACGAGTATCGACTTTGGACGAGATCAAGAATGCGACAGCTTCTGATGTGCCAGGGTGATCATCTCCGCAGCGAGGCAGGCCCCTGCCAAGTCTACCTGGATGGTGTAACTTTAACCGTGCTTGAGTTGAGTGCGTCATAGAGGGTCATACAAAGTGCTGCGATACACGAACATTCAACAGAACTGTAGAGCTCAAAGTTCTTGAAAGAAGCACACATGATACCTATCATATCCGCCAGTCGTCGACTCCAGATCGCAGGCTTGTCAGCAATCGCAGTAACAACGACATCATATCTTGCCGCGAAAATGTCAAGCGTCAGCCAGTCCAGCAATCCCGAGAAGGCATGGAACGGTTCTGCTGTACCTCATCACAGCCAACACCAGGCGTGGCCCTACGTTCAAGCCGACTTCAAACGCATGGATGAAAATCCGGACAACTCATTCTATAGTGACAGCAGATTCGTTACTCACATCGACGATGCTGCTATAGAAAGCCTTAGGAGATACTACGACACTGTCTTGCCACGAAAAGGTCGAATCTTGGATCTTTGTTCGTCGTGGATAAGTCATTACCCTCAAGCTATCGAGAAGGCTGCAGCAGAGGGCGAGCTGAAGGTCGTTGGCCTAGGAATGAATCAGGCCGAACTCGAGAAGAACCAGGTGCTTTCCAAGAGAATACTCCAAGATCTGAATGAGGATCCGAATATCCCTCTCACAGTATGCGGCGAGCAGGCTGTCAGTGGGCTTCAAAGTGCAGACAGTGTCGATAGTGAGAGCGGGTTATTGGATTGTACGACTTGTGTTGTGAGCATAGATTACCTGACTCGTCCGAAAGAGGTTCTCGAGAGTGTCAGGCAATTGACTAAATCAGGCGGAAGCTGCCAAATCATTGTCAGCTCCAGAATGTTTCCAACCAAGGCGACAAGCGCATGGATCAAGAGGACACCAGAACAGCGTTTGCAGCTGGTTGGAGATTATCTCCACTTCGCAGGCTGGAAGAACATTGAGATTATTGACATCAAAGCAGGAGATGTCGCAAATGCTCCGGCAGAAGACCAAGGTGGACTGCAAGGCTTCATGCAAATGATGGGTATGAGTGGTAGTGATCCATTGTGGTGCGTAAGGGCCTTCAAGCAAGACTAGGTAGCGCGTCAATAGGTGTACGAGCCCCGAGTCTGATTGTTCGGAGGCTTGTCATGGTGCGCTACAGATGGTCCCTAGTCTCTAGCAGATGCCCAAATCATTAACCTACCTTTCGTCTTATTCTCCTCGTTGATGACGGTCACAGTGCTTCCAGATGCCTCTGTCTAGGACAAAGCATATTATGTTATCTGCTCGATCAGGAAATAGGTCTTTTACCGAAGTTGGATCAAATCCGACTCATGTGTTGGCAGGCGACGCTCAAGACACAAAACCTTGAAAGTGAAAGTTGCAAGTTGGGAAGCGATCCAGATATTCCGTGGTCGGTCTTGACCGACGCCACGCAGCTGTGCACAGCCGCAATGAAATCCACGCTTCTCGCGGACACCGACGCTCGGGTGTAACTCGAGGTCAGAATCGAAGACTGAGTAGTGGTACTGTCAGTAGACCTCGAAGCTCATCAGGCAAGGAGGACGTTAGAACAAGAATTCCGACAAGTGACATAGGATGAAGTCTCTCAGGGTTTCAGCAGGCGCCTGTCGGCGAGGCGAAAGAGGTACAAGTTCCTGTTTCGGTGGACACAAAGCTGATGGAGGTGGTCAGGGCTGGCAGAGGTCAAATGGCAGGTTCAGCTTGTTATTGGTCGGGGGATCCGTCTTACTTCACACCAGTGAGCTGTAGTCGCAAAATAGGCGGGTTTGTGGGTGCTAGAAGGATGCGGCAAGCAAGCACCTGCAGCGGGGGTTGAGAGTTCGGGGTATGCACAAACCCTGGTGCGAGCAGTCGCTTTCGCGAGAGAAGAAGCAGACACGATCGCAGATGGACGTCTGGGAGCACGACTAGATCTCGAACACAGCATAGCAGTGCTGACGAGTGTGCGGTGTTCTCGGGAGTGAGAGGGCGTGGGACGCAGGTATCTAGGGTCGCTACTGCTTGACTGACGGGTACAAGCAGGAAGCTGGAAGGAACCAAAATAGAAGGAGTGAGCTGGGTCATGTCATGGTTGAAGTTGAAGTCTCAGCACGCACGCTCGCAGGCATCTCATCGTGGGCGGCGGCCAAGTCCATGCATGGTGGATGCGCCGCGGCATGGCCATAGCCACTGTCAGCCGCGTGCATGTCGTGTAAAGCACTCGTAGTTGAAATACAGAATAGCCCCGCCGTCAAAGAAGCTTTTCTTCAATCACCCTCTTTCTAGAGCGCCTGCCTCAGCGACCCATTTTCCTCTTTCCTTATTCTTCTGTTCTAAGCTACTAATTACTAACATACACAGCAAGCAAACCTACATACAGTCCAGTTCGCAACTCCCACCGCTGGCCGACGGGCCCAATACTGCTCCGAAGAAGATAATACCCGCCAGAACCCGCTCCATCGCATCGCATCGCATCTACCAAGTCCTTTCCTTCCAAGGCAGAGCTGCTGCTGGACATAGCAATGCCTCTACAGCTGCTCCCAGCATCGGCAGCCGCCTTCGCTCCTCGATCGGCTCCCACAATTGTGCTAGGCTCGCGGGTCGAGACATGGCTCACGCAAACCCTCAAACGCATCAGTCGCGTAAAGCGTCCTCTCAACAACGTGCCCCAGCACTATCGCTTCCTGACCGAGACCCTGGGCGCTCCATCTGCTATCTGGCTATTATCGTCGCTCATGCTGCCTAATGCTCCCAACTCGGAACTGCGCAAAGACTCGGATCCGCTTCGGGAAGCCATCGCCAACTACACTCTGACTCCTGTCCAAGCATACGTCGTTCATGTCGACATGGTTTCCCAGCATGAAGTCGCCTTCAAGTTGACCCAGGATACCATCGACGCTCTGATAGACTACCACAACGATATTTACTCGGTTGATATTGCTGCCAGTACATATGCCTGGCCGGAGAAGGACGATCAGATCAAGAAAATGCAGGAAGCCTTTGTTCAAGCTGTCAACCGCTTTGTCTACCGTACGTCTGTTCGCGCTCTCGAGGGTCTGGAAGATGAGGGTGCTGGTGAGCTGCTCGAAGGTCGCAGCGACCATGTCAAGACGGCCATCATGAACTTGTTCCTGCCTCTTCTTCCGCCTCCTCCGCAGATTGTCGACTTAATCGCCCCTGCTTCCATCATGCCAAATTCGTCTTACGTACCCGGTACTTGGTGGCCGTCTGCGCAACCGTACGCTCTGACACCCAACCCCGTAGATCCGTGGCAAGTCTTACCTTCCAATCCTGGGACGACTACCGCTTGTGCTCCGTCATCTCAATACTGGTCAACTCTTGGAATGGATCCTGTGCAGCTCCCTTCTCCAACACCATCGTACAGCCATTCACCTGTCCACGTCTCTGAGCCGCCCTTCTACACTTCGGCCCAAGTCGGCAGCAGCATGTCTGTCATCTCTATGCCCATGGTACCTTTGCCGAGTGCATTGCCGTCGTGCGGCACAAGTATCGCGAATACTGGCTTTGACAATCTGGGCTGGAGTCTGAATGCTTTTGCGCCGCAGTATGCTACCATCTAGCACTGCGTATCAGATACCTGGCTTTCGACACAAAACTTCAGTTGGTGACACCGAGGGTATGCCTTTCTGGTTGTGGATCTGGCCCATCCCAGCCAATGCGTCATAAATTCGGATGCAGCTATGCCCAAGAGCCAATTCATCATTCATATGGACTGTCGACAACAACATATCACATAGATGCGATGCGATGCGATCTTACACTGGTACAAGCCCGAGCCTAGTACAGCTCATTTTCCAGCGCATGGGGCGGCGTTTTATCGTTCTTTCACTCATCTCTTTGGTCATCTGAGCGAGCGACTTTGCATTTTGCTTTTATTGGGCCTTGTCGAGCAAGCATCACTGGTTTTCTGATTCTGTTCCTGTGTTTTTGGTTTTTTTTCTTTTTTGCCTGTTGCTGGACAACGGTGCCATTTCTTTACTTTGTTGTCATGAATGTTATGCAAACGCAGGTTACGATTGCATGGGAAAGCAAAAAGGGAGACATCATAGGCCTCGCGGCCTCGAAAGGGCAGGACTCTTTGGGTTTCTTTACATACCTCACAGGACCGCGCTGGACGCGTTCGATCTCTCCTTCTCGGTTTCGGCTGCTCAGTGCCTCTGAGCATTATTGACTACTCATGGTCTGCTAGCCAGACTCGAGAAACCAGTGTTCATGAAACAGGCAGGACTCGAAGGACCGCCTTGCACCCTGGTGGTGAGGGCACGTTCTTTGGGGGCAGAGAATCGAGCCGGTCTACCCGGACTGCGACGCGTATCCGGTATACATATCGTTGTTTGGATTGCTGGCTGCACACGGCATGCACAGGTGCTGGATGCGCTTACCTCCAAGCTCACCACTGCTAGTTCGGTGTGGGTTTGTTGGTAGCCCATCCAGCATATCCTCTAGCCTTTGGCCATGTCTCGGGACCGCTAGTTCGGAGCCGAGACCACGTCATGAGGTTGTGCAACAGGTATCCTCCTCTCCAGCCCTGGCGGCTGGCTAGAACAGAGGGTTGCTGCCGATGTGTACGAAGGGAGATCCTTCAGGGTTCTCCAGAACCTTGTCATGCAGACTCGCTAACCTCTACATCCGGCATGTCGAAGCTACGAGTCAGATTGACATGTTCGGTTCTGGGGCTCTTCTCATATCCAGTATCTTGAACCACGATTGTTGTTTAATGCCGAGCTTAGTGGTATCTGGAAGAGAAGGAGAAACAAAACAATGAAATCAGATTCTTTTCACGCTCCTCCTGCTCCTGATCTTCCTCTTTTTGATAATCGATTTGCCTTGCTTGTTGACCCTGAAATTTCCTGATGGTCTCTCATCATTTGGTTGTCCATAGCAACAAAACAGATCAACGAATCCATCCATGGTGCCATGGGATGTTGCGTGCCTATAAGTGGGCAGCCAAACCTAACACGCCCTCAGGATATTATATTCATATCTGTCCAGGAGAACAGAGTTAAGCCACCACCACGCACTCGGGAAGCCCACGCAAACCCTCAGAAACGCACACACGCAACGGTAGGTTGGGAGTTAGGCAGCCGCCTCGACAACAATCATCCAGCAAGAGAAGCGTGTGTGAACCACATGGCCCCTGGACCCTTATCTTTTGGGAAGGGTGAGTGGTTCGGTGGCTTCCCAAAACCCGTTTTGTTTAACAGTTTTTTGTGGTCGGATTCAGCCCTCTATATCAGCCACCACCACCCCCCGTTGAAAGCTTCCCCACCATCTTCGGTGGTCGCATTGCATGGTTATAGTATACGCCGCAATAACAATAGACTTTCGTCTCTCGTACTGTTGCTGCATGCATGTTTGCCTGTTTCTCGCTTCTAAACGGTCATACATTTGCTCTCCATGGAAAGATAAACGTAGAATGTGCAGGTGTATAGTGGAAATGCTGTTCTAGAAGCATAAACCCGTATAGCTTATACTATGCCGTTTGTTGTCGGTGCATTTGCAGTATAGGCATGTCTGTTGCACCGTTGTACGGTTGTACTTGCAGTATAAGCATAGAAGGTGGGTATACTGTTGTGCTATGAATATAAGCATTGAATATGCATAAGGCCATCGATGCTAATCTGCAGCCTTCCAGTGTACTAAAAGTGTGTAACTTCCTTTGTGCTCTAAGCACAGAAAAGAGCAAAGTGTACACTACAAAAAGCCATGAATGTATTCAGAAACAGAGAGTAGCCATAGAGAGTCAATGAGTTGTTGCCTCTTGGTAGATACTATCTTGTTTCTTATCACAATTGTACATTTCTATCGCTATACATTACATGCTTTAGTACGCAGGGAGGAGGCATATGTCACCATTGAGCTTCAGCATTCAATACATCTGTAAATGGATGCAATACTCATATGACATTCTCAATAAGTGTGAAAAATCAGTGTAAGCCAAAAAAGCGAGTGTGACATTTTGGTTTTATCCGTAGCCATAAATTTCTTCTCCTTTCCGTTCCTTTACTTCTCTCCTTTCCCATGCGCTGAATGTGGTATCTTTGACAATAAAAAAGCAAATAAAAACAACAAAGGAAAATCTGAATGGAAAAAGCCATTAATCTTGTGTGTGGTAGTCCCTTTTCTCGGGAATCTGATCGTTAAAACATAATGCGATGAAAAATAAGCCTTGACCCCTGGTGTTGGGATGAGAAACTCTGTGCAGAGCGAAGTTTCTTCTCTTGCTTGCTGTGTCTTTCTGTTTCGTCTTTGTACGTTCTTAGCCATTACAGCTCGTTGTGAGCAGGATAGCTCGCGTCAAACTGTGATTCGTGACATTGCTCGTTCAGAAAGCGGGTGATGTCAATCTCTTCAACAACTTCTTCATCTTGCTGCTGTCCTTGGTTGGGGTGACAGCAAAAGCTCCATATTTTCCGGTAACGTCGTCCGAGAAGGTGAGTTGTTCGAGTGCCAGAGGATCCTCGACCATTAGGTCTGAGTGATAAGGCTGGAATGGCTTTGCTGCACGAACAAGGGAATCATCCAAGACTCTGTTCTCGGGCTTGGTCAGAGTGACACGCAAAGTCATTGGGCGTTGCTTGGGGCGGTAGCAGCTGCTATCGAAACGCTGGACCGGAGAGTAGGTGGGCGAGTGCATGTCCCAGCTAGTGGCCAGAGTCTCATTGGAGCCGGGAGTCCAAGGTTCATCATCGGAGTCCAGTGTGAAGTCGTCTTCGTCCTCGTCAGAAATGCCATCTGACGAACTCAAGCCTTCGTCGAGTTGATAGTCCGAAGATGTGTGCGAGCTGGCGGCAGGAGAATCCTCTTCGGTGTGGTATCCAAAGTTGACGACTTCATCAAATGCTTCAGGAGAGGCGGTGCACTGGCGGATCAACATCCTAGTCTTAGGATCCAGGTACTGTCTAGTCGTGGAGCTGGGAATATCAGGAATCTTTGTAGCAACTTTGGTGTAGTCGAAAGGACTCTGAGACATGATAGTGGCGCGCGAGCCTCCGAGAGGGTGGCAGCCCAGTGGATTGAAGGGCCGGACAGAGGCGTTGGAAGACACGATTGATTCTGTGCGAGGACGAGACGAGGTGCGACTGCTAGTAACCGAGGAGTATCCACCATCAGAAGTAGTCGGCGTTGAAGGAAGAGAAGCGGGTCCGGCCATGGTGTGGCGGCTGATGGACGAACTAGCGTAGCTGTGGCTGCTCGAAGCGCCTCCGTCGGTCCAAGATCTAAGAGGGAGTGGACGAACATTGTCGTGGCGAGGACGCTTGGAAAGCTGTAATTCACATGCGGCCCGCATTAGGATGTTCTCCTCTGCTGTGAAGTGGAGACGGCGAATTTTGTCAGGCAACGAAAGGAAGAAGAGAGCCTCGTCGTTGCTCAAGTTGTGGCCTCCATGGCGGTTAACTGACTTCAGTCTGTGCAGATAGAGCTGTGACCTGGAAATGTATAAGTGTGACGATCTTCCAGCCAGGGCGCGTAGATCGTACTTTGAGGGTTCGCTAGACTTGGAGGTGCGTTCATGGTGGATGCTATTGGCCCGAAGACGCTGGATTGAAGTGCTCAATTTCCTTCTGTGCATATATTGTCAGCAACCGAGTCAAGCCTTCAAGGTACGTCACCAAATTGGTGCACAATGGCTGGATGCGAGTTGTGGGTGCAAGTAGGCGATAGATTGAACGTACTCAAAGCCGGAGAGTGGGGCGTCTGCTGCAGGTGCTGTGCTCAACATTGTGTAATGTTCGAGAATGTCGTCGCTATGGGAGGGCTTCGATGGCAATATATGTATTGACATGGAACAAGAAGAAGAAGAAGAAGAAGAGGAAGATGGAGAGTTGTTGGAGCGTTCGTAACACAAACGGCCTGAGTGGAGCAGAGGCCGTTGTAGAGCTCACTTCAAGAAACTGGCACACTTTGTGGAAGTGAAGTGAGGATTCCTGCAAGGAGTAATTAAGCTCTAAATGCGTAAAGGATCTTTGCTGTTTGCTGTTGTGTAACAAGGCGGAAGAAGCGAGCCCTGGTTTACTGGCACGTGGGTTTGCAGCGATCAAATATAACATCGTCAGTCATCTGTCCGCCTGTTCTTTCTAAGGCGAGAAATGCTGCGAAATGACCTGCCTGGGTGCTCTTTCTGAGCATGCTGACAGCTTCAGAAGGCAGTCGCGGCCAACGTCAAATCTGTCAGTTGTGAGCCAAAAGTGAACTTTGGCCGTCGACTCCGACACCCGCGACGGTTGGCCTTGCCCCTGCTCATCACCTGCCGGACCAAACATCGAGTGATTAGGATGCCACCTCTTGCCCGACAATCTCGTCGATTCACGGCACGCAACCGTCCGCTGTCAATGCAACAAGCCTGCGAGCCACTGTGTTGGAAGTGCACAACAGCAGGCGTAGTGACCAAGCACATGGGCCATTTGCCCTCAGCTGGAGCAAGCGATAATCATGCATTGAACGCACGTTGCCAGGCCCTCCTGTTGGTAATCGTGCCTACCGCTTGTGCAGCGCCACGCTTATTGACCGTTGTTACTGTTGTACAACAAGGAGAACTCAGGAGTCTGCTCTCCCCACAACTCGAATTTTCTGAAATGGTACTCATGTCATGCGACAACAAACAAACAAACACGAAGAAATGGTTCAGGACCATAACCAATCCATGTCGATGGAATACCATGGGATCGCCACGGCGTACCCGTCTTGATTTCCCAAAAACCTCGTGAGCGGCATCATGCAGATTTGAGGCGGTGAATATATGTATGGATGCTGTTACATTCCTGACCAAGCACATTTTCACGATAATAACGGTGCGCGATAATGCATGATTAATTCTCATCTCCTGTCAGTCTATTTTTATGCGACCTTGATGACGACCTTGCCGAAATGGCCCCCCTTGGCAAGATATTGCATAGCATCCTTTGCCTCATCGAAGCTGAAGACCTTGTCTACAACCGGGTGAATCTGCTTCTCGGCGTAGAGCTGCAGCATCTCCTCAAATCTGTCTTTCGGTCCGTTGATATGTCCCTTGAGAGTGACATTGCGTCTCAAGGCCAGGACATTGATGTTGAGGGCATCACTCTCGGTGTCCTGCTTACCGGATAGGTAGCCAATGCTCGAGATGAGGCCACCAAAGGCGATAGAATCGAAACTTTGGCGCACAGTTTGGGCACCACCGCACTCGAGAATGATATCCACGCCTTTGCCCTGGGTGAATTCCATGACCTTTTCAGACCAATTGGGGAACTTCTTGTAATTGATTGTGTAGTCGGCTCCCAGCTGACGGGCCCTCTCAAGCTTCTCATCCGAAGACGAGGTTACGATGGCTTCCCGAATTTTAGTTCGATGTTCAGCAAATAAGGCAACAGACGCACTTACCTTTCAAGCCACATGCCTTAGCGATTTGTAAACCGCTGATCGAGACTCCACCAGTGCCCTGGGAAGATAGTTAGTACGACCTGTCCACCAGCCACGAAACAATATCACGCAATCTTCCGAAACATCGGCACGATTGCAGGTTTCACACGTACCTGGAACAAGACGGTAGTCTCGGGGTTGCTGACTGGCTTTCCCATTGGCTGCATCCAATTCATAGCCATGAAAGCAGTCGTACCAGCGATAGGCAAAGTGGCGGCTTCTTCGTTGCTCAAGTAGTCAGGCACGGTGACCAGAGCAGTGTCGGGGAAGACACGGTATTCTTGGAGAACACCCTCCAAAGGCAGGCCCATTCCGGATGCCATGTCCCTCTCCTGAACCTGGCCTGTCTGGTGGGTTTGCAGGAAGATAGACAAGACTCTCTGTCCTTCTTTGAGGGAAGCTCCAGGTCCAGCCTTGACAATGGTTCCGCACATGTCAGATGCCAGAACGAGGGAGTTATTTCCCTCATCCAGACTCTTGTGATGGTTGTAGAGGCCGTTTGCTACTTCAGTGTCGCGATAGTTCAGTGATACAGCATGGATCTTGACCAAAACCTCCTTCTCGCCTGGCTGGGGAATGGCGGCCTCTCCTCTGTAGAGCTTTTCCAGACCGTCCTGGCGAGTTAGCCACTGCTTGTTCTGAGTAGGTTGAGCCATATTGGTGATGGGTATATGTCAAGGAGGGAGAGTCGGATGGCCAAGGAAGTTGTCTTATTGTCCAATGTGGACTTGATTATGAAGCAATAAAAGCTGGATCATTCTGGAAAGCTGGGCGTCTGGAGAAGGGCTCTCAGAGTTCAATTTCCACCGCTACAATCGTCACGAAGGCCCGATGTCATATCTGTTTTGGGGCAGTCTCGCCGATACAGTTCGGGAAACGGAAGTAGACTGCAAAGCTTTTAGTAGGACGTTTGACAAGAGTAGCAATTATGGACAGCACAAATGACGCAATGAACAGAAATGTACCAAAGAGTCACGAAACATGTTTAGTGCTTGAGAATTGAATTTTTATGATTTATGTTTCATGCATGTACCGAAGTTTTAGGTCTGTGCAGCTGGTTGCTGAGGAGTCGGGGCGACGTCATGTTGTTGTTTTTTTGACGCGAGCGTTGAAAATCGGGGGAGCTTCTCGAGAGCGTTTGTTTGTCCAAGGTTGTGCTATCCACCAACGCTGTAGATTGTACCAGTCGACTCTAGCAGGCTAGCAGCACTGTCTTGTTTGTACCGCCTGAGCTTGTATATTCAATTCACATAGCAACAATGGCACGACGCTCGTCAGCCAGAATCCGCGCAAAGCAGTCGGCTACGCCACAGGTAACTTCGACTTTCACTTGGCCCGTCGAGACGCATGCTGACAGTTGAACAGGCCCAGAGAGTGTCTGATATGGGTGTCGACGCCGATGCTGTCAAGACTCCTCGCACCGCTCCCAAACTATCCGCAGTCGACGAACACGACGAGCCGCAACCCACCCCAACCAGAACCGCCCAAACACCTCGTGACGGCACCCCTATACAACCCAGCGCACAGGAAATGCATCCCCAGAAATACCAGATGAGCACAGCCAAACCGCTCGATGAAGCACGCTGGTTGGGTTTTAGCAGCAACAAGACCAGCCAGCAAACTCCCACCAAAACTCCCAAAGCCCCACAGAACATCATGGACAACGCTCCCGACTTCAGTTTCACCTTCCAGCGTCCCACTCTGAACCTGAGCCCGCAGGCTCGCGCACTGATGGACGAGACAAGAGGAGAGGCGGCAAAGATTCGCCACGAGATGCAGGCCACACAGAAGGACCAGCCGTCAGCCAACGACATTTTGGTGCGCAAGATTGCTACACCCTCGGGCAAGGTCAGTCGCTTCAGCGATGTCCACATGAAGGCTTTCAAGAAGATGGACTCGATCGCCGACCACCCTTCGGCCTTCCGAACTAGAGACAACAAGCCACTGGCCACTGACAAACCATCTGCGCTCAAGCGCTCGCCGTCCAAAGCCGAGCTTGAGCGTCCATCCTCGTCGTCCTCGTCTACATCTCTGCCTCGTCCCGCATCGCGCGACAACTTGGAGGCAGGCCCGGCCAAGCGTGTCAAGCGTGCTGCCGACGATGACGCTACCATTTCGCGCCCTGATGCTACTCCCAAGCCTGCCCTCAAGAGTGCCATCAAGTCCAACGTGACACCACGCTCCGTCAAACCTCCTCAATCAATACTCAAATCGGCCAAATCCGCCCGTCGTACCACCATGATTCCCTCTTTCCAGCGCAGTCCTGTCAGGCCGAACATGACTAGTGCAAGCGTCCAGCACGAACAGGCTCAAGACAAGCAGAAGGACCAACGTGCACAGCTTCTGTCCAAGTCTCCGATGAAGTCTCCAGTCAAGTCGTCCATGGCTGACCGTATTGCTCGCTTTGAGCCTGAGGCACCCGAAAGCCCGCTACTCAGTCGTAGTCCGGCCAAACATCCATCTCCGACCAAGGCCTCCGTTGCTCCAGATTCCCCTAGTGAATCTTCGAAGATCCCTTTCCTTGCCCGATCTCCTGCCAAGAAGACATTCAATTTCGCTCAAGACGATGAGGACAAGGATGGGCCCAAGGAGAAGCACAACAAGCAACCACTCCTCGCTCGTTCCCCCGCGAAGATCTCCGTGCCTGGCTCCTTCGACACTGCGCAACAACAAACGCCGGGAAAGCCTAGTCTGTTCGCTCGCTTCAATCTGCTGCGTCAATCTCCTGTCAAGTCCATCCTGCGCACCCCACAGCGCTTGTACTCGGACGACCCCTTCAAGGTCGCTAACGGCACCCACCTCTCAACTCCACCCAACGCCATTTCTGATGCTGAAAAGGCCGGTCCTCCTCCACCTCCCAAGACATGCCCTGTCGTCAAGCACGTTGACTTCTCTGCCTCAACCAAGGCTTTCGACCAAGCCGAAGAAACGCCCGACACTCCTACAAAGGCCTCGTCTCCTCCATCAAAGGCCAATGAGCATGCCTCAGTCGCCTATCCTACGCTACCCACTACTTCCGACAATGCCAAACGACCTAAGAAGGCATACCGTCGTATGACCATGGCTGGTGCCCCTAACGACTTCACATTCCGCGCTGGTGAGCAAGCTATTACCTTTGCACCATCGCCTCGTCGCACCACTTCCCAGGAGATCAAGCCCTCCATCCGCTCCGTCGAACACTCACCCGAGCTCCCTATAGCTGCAGGCACCAAGCGTAAAGCCGATAATGAAGACTTGAGAAAGGAGCCCACCGGCACCACAGCCAGCGACAAGGAAAACGACGACTTCGAACAGCGTCCTGCAAAGAAGGCTAGATCTGACAAGCCTGAATCAACCCGCCCATCCATTGCTGCCGCCACTGTTAAGACTCCAGTCAAGAAGATCCCTACAGTTGGTGTCAGACCAAAGTCCTTCACCCAGAAGCCCAAGGAGAAGCGTCCCGGTGTGTTGAGTGCAGCACGCCTAGCCGCTCTCGCAACCCCCAAGAGACGTTGAAAGAACAACGTTTTCTTCTCTGTCTCCGCCAAAGACTCGACAAAACAGTCTTGCACAATTTCGTATTCTCTCTACTGCGTCTTTTCTGTTCTTCTCTTCCGGATATACTTATTCCCCCAGCCATGACGCGATGATTGGTTTTTTGTTTCGGTTCCTGTTGACTTTGTTTTGTGAAGAGTGTTGGTTCAGGCATCACTGTGATTTCTTTTGACAACCGGAGGCGTTTTGTGTTTTGTCCTTGGTTGGACATCTCATCAGGAGTACAGGCTCTGATGAGAAAAGGCGTTGTTTCGAGCATGGGAAAGGGGTTTATTGGGTGGATATGTTTTACATTCGTTATACTGCAAGCATGAGGAACGGAGCAATTTTCTACACTTCAAGCAATGCAAACTGGTTGTGGTATTCTCGTCTTGTCCTCCTACCTCTTCCTAGTACACTTGTCACTTTGTGTCAATTAGAATCATGCTATTTAGCTTACGTATCGCTGTGCAAGAAGATTGCTGATACAGTTGGGTGACTATAATCATATCATTGATCAAGCCTATCTACCTATTCATGTTCTCGACGCCGCCAACTGCTGAGCCTATTTCTTCTGGTTCTATTTGACTGATCCATTCCCTTCTACCGACTCGAGCGACCAAGCCTCTCACCAAGCCAATTTTTCAATCCAAACGCACTGCTTTTCTTGGTAACAGCTTTGAATTCGAACCTGATTTTGTCAGGCAATCTCATGTGTTCATCTCGCTGCACCTGCAGTTCCTGGTCGAACGAGTTCCGGAGTGGCCTTGGGGGCGGTCCAGCTGCCGACCCTAGCATGAATGGCACCGATGAATGCTGTTGCTGTATCCTAGGCATATCTGCTGTGGGCGAACTCAATAGTGGAGTAGGAGGAGCTCGGGCTGGTGGGCCGTCCTTTTCCTTGCCAAAATGATCTCGCCATCGATCCGTTGCGGACTTGTGGCTGCGGAAGCTATCGATGCTGCGGGCATGGTTGAGAGCTGAGCCTACACCCTTGCTTTCTATCTTGACTGGCGATGAAAAGAACTTCTCCCTACGCTTTGACGGAGGCGTAATATATTCCATAATGCCATTCCCGGTGTCAGAACTGGCACTGTGGCTGTCATGGTTGTTGCGATTGAATATGGTGTAGCTTCCAACACTAATGCCACCCATGGCCAGGTTGCTTGGTTGTTTGTGAACTTCTCGCGCTGGCCGTGACACGATCCTTGTATTACCTGGCCTTGTGTTCTCTTTTCCAAAAGATTTGCTGCGTCGAGGTTGCTTAACTTCGGCAGGCTGCTTCGCAATGTAATGTTTTCTTGGTGAAGATTGCAGAGCTTCTTCGAGTTGTCGGAGATCTGCTGCTGAAGCACGCATGCGTTCAAGAGATTGTTGCCTTGGTGCTGCGAAGGCGCGACCTTGCAGTCTGGATGGGCGCTTTATGGCAGTAGCAGCCCCTCGCCCTGGCGAAGCTGAAGTTTGAGCAACCTGGACAGAAGCCTGAGATGTGACACGCTTGTGGCTGCGATGATGTGTGCGCTTCTCTTCGATCGCTGCAGCAACCTGAGCCACAGAGTTTGGTAGGACATCTAATGAATTCTGCTTCCGTGTGAGATCCCGTGCGAGTCACTATGATGGTCTACTTACCATGTGGATGACGATAATGGGCAGCTGAACGGACAATATCTTTCTATGGAAATCTCTGTTTAGTTCCAGAGCAGGCCAGAGTGTCCGGATGTATATCACTTACGTGCGAGATCCTCCAACAGTGATGTTGAGAAAATATCTTACCTCAAAGAAGTTGCCTGGTGGAGGTAAGAGCTTGTCAGCCATAAAGTGGATAGATCAACGTACCACATTTCACGGTGGCATGCCCTCGTGGAATTTCAAGGTCGCATGTTCTTGTTATGGATCCATATGCTTCAACACCAGTCCAGCCATTGGCACCTTGCTTCATGCTATGCTTGCTTAATATCGATCGCTCATTGCTCTCGAATATTCTTGCTTGGCTAGCAGACTGCTCCAAGGTAGCTGCTGCCGCCTTTGTCAGGGTTAGCCATGAGCGGTGAATTAGCGATAGCTGACACAACTTACATGTCTGTAGCACAATATGTCCCTTTCCAGACTCAAATCAAGCTTCTTGATGGTCTTGCGACTACCATTCGCAATGTGGATATCGACGAATATGCTGCTGCCGCTTATCCATACTTGTCGGTGTAGACCCGCAGTCATCTTGGCCGTCTCTATAATTCCAGATTGTGAGAAAGATTGCTCGTCGGATGCAGTCAGCGGACTCGGCAGTGATCTCAGAGCTTTCTCTGCTGTAACTAGGCCATTAGCGATTGTTTTACCAGATTTTCTGACAGACAGACCTACGGTCATATGTAGGCAACACAGCTATGTCCTCAGAGCACCGAACCAAGTACTGCCGGCCTCCATCTTTTATCAGAATGGTAGCACAGAGGACGAATCGAATACGAGCGTGTTTCGAGTGAAAAGGTGGCGGCCCTGTATCCAGAGGTAGACTGATGACAAATGGCAGGCTGGTGAGTGAAGGTATCAGAGACCAGAAACAATCGGCGTCCGGGAAGTCTTGCGGCTCGATCATGTTACGAGGTGGCGGATGAGTCGAGTCAATCAACTCTGTTCTCAGCGACAGAAAAACTGCCTTGCGATTGCTCGATGTCTCTTCGGTTCCAACGAGATCGACCGCTATTCTTCCGAGGGTAAGACTCTTCTTGATGCGCGACTTATCTGCTTCGTCAACAATGACTCTCACGAAGCCCTCGACAGTTCCTCCGCCAACAAACAATGGGGCTGCTATCTGTAGATCAACACCAATGCGAGGATGGCGATGAGTAGGAAATTCGAGGATATCTCGGGGGACAGGGTTTCGGATGGAGGTACCGGATGGTGTTCGTCTCGATGTATCAGATCCAACGGCATCCAAGCGGGCTCTAACCTGCTTCACAGGAGAATGCGTTGGACCGCGATACGGAATGGTTCGATTGGCAGTTCGTTGAATGGGTGTGGGGGATGATCTCGAGGTAGTGCTCCGGTGAGGTCTTTGACGGTCGCGAGTGCTTGAGGACTGGCGAGCAGGTATGCTTGAGATTGGTATGCTGTATAGACTAGAGCCGTCGTGCAAGCTTTCTGGTGTGTCGATAGTTGACTCGGATGCAACCAAATCATCTTTATAACTAGAGCTGGAGCTCCCAACAGGTTCAATGATCCTGACCGAGCCGGCACGCTTCAATGAGGGGCCTCTCCTGAGCGAACTCTGCCGACTGATGCTAGTGCTGCGTTGACGATGGACGCTTGCCGTCGGTCTTTTCTCCAAAGCATCGACCAGACTGGGCTCAGTAAGTTCTCGAATGTCTGAAAGAGGTCGCATGCCAGATGGCCATCCTTGGTGGCCTGGCGTATGTCCTCGTTCGATCGTGAAGACTGGCTTCTTTGCTTTATCACGTTGTCCTCCATCCATTACAAGATTCAAGTGCGCTCAAGGAAGACGAGTAAGATAAGAGACCCGTTGTTTCTATGATGTCGGTATGAGAAAAGAGTATAGAGAAGAAGCTGCAGTGTTTTGAAGATGCTCAAACGAAAGGCCTGCGGCGAGATGCTGGAAATGGTTGGCACCACTGAATATGCATTCAAAGGAGATGGTAGTCATCGAAAGCCGATGGCAAGAATGTAGCCTTGGCTTCATCACTTACGATGATGGTGGAAGGAGCGAACTCATCGTCGTGGTTGCTCGTGCCATGATTTTGGCGGCTGCTTGCATTCAGCGAACTATGACACTTCACGTTCTCGTTCTCCAATTTCCTGTCTTGAGAGGCAACTACGAAGTAACACTAGTTCATGCAGCGAATCTCTACTGTGTCCTCAGCCCAGATACTTCCGCGACAGTTTATGGCACTCGCGAACTATCCAATAAGTTGGTGGTCGGTGATGTTTAATTTCGTCAGATTGCCAATTCCGCAAGGTCATGTGGTTGGAAACCAGTAACCTGACGACTTGACAAACCTCACACCCATCGTTGCACTTGATATCGTAGATTGTTTCTGGCTATTCTCATCATGCGATGTGCTGTCAGAAATGATGGTGGCCTTGTTTCAAACTTCGTGATCAATGTCCTTGAGACAGGAAAGACAGTGGGAGGAGCACCGGTGTGCGAGTAGTGTCTCAATTCCGCGGAGATTTAAAGTTGTCGCCAAGCTACCCTAGAAGATGCGTCGGATCGACTAGTCTCAAAGAAGCAGCTTTTTCCGATGCTCTGCAGGTCGATGCAACCTCAGATCGCTTCTTCGCTGGAAAAAAGGCGTGCGCGAGAGAGGGGAACCCGGCGGCTTTTGAAGCAGCTCCCAATCGTGGGACTTTTGCGATGCCACATGGCCGCTGAAGTGGCTGCCAGCTCCCCCTTCGAGCCCGGACAGCGCCGACAAGAGACCGTGGGCCGCTCCTTCTCATCACCTGCTTCTAAGGTGACAGGGCGCAGAGAGGACTCGGAGCCGGGCGACCGTTCACTCCTCAGCTCATGACGCGTGCCAGACGAGCGCAAGTCGCAAGTGCGGAGACTGACAGAATTTTCTTATTCTATGGGCTTGCTTAATTCCCTCTTACCACCTGCCGTTTCCATTACCCAACTACTTACCTCACCAATTGTCGCTCACTTTTTGCACATGCCTTGCAAGCTTATCTCCCACGATTAGCAATCCTTGACACGCATTTTTACGTCTCCCCGCCTTTCGACCTATTGCACTGCTATCTCCGCATCCCGCCTGCGCTATCTGAGGGGTATCTCCAGCTCGGCCAGAGGGGTACCTGCAGATGGGAGATAACAACTACAGCACCACACAAATGGCTGCTTCCGACGTAGCCAGCGCTATCAGAGACAATGGCGATGCCGGACAAGAGGCCACGCCGAGCTCGCTCGAGTCGACTCCCGAGCCTTCCACCACTGAGATAGTACAAGACCAGGCCCAGCCGCAGAAGCGCAAAGGAGGCCGCAAACCCGTACGTCGTGACACATTCCCATATCTCATCTCACACGTTTGTTGGAGATAGACTCGTAGCATCTTGTAACCGTCACACGTCATGGCCTTGCTAACCCAGCCAAAGATATATGCCACATCTGAGGAGCGCAAGCAAAGGAATAGGCAAGCTCAGGCTGCATTCCGAGAGAGGCGCACCGAATACATCAAGCAACTCGAGACCACCATCAAGCACCACGAAGAGACACTGCAGACTTTGCAGCAAAGTCACCGTAGTGCGGCTGATGAATGTCTCATGCTCCGTTACAAGAATTCGCTTCTTGAGAGAATCTTGTTGGAGAAGGGTTCGTTGTTACTTACCTGGACCACCACCGGTCCCCCATCCTGTCGTCGATCCAGCTGACCTTGTCCAGGCATTGATGTGCAGGCCGAGTTGCAGATGAAGACGGGCAGTCCTGCTCTCGGACACTCGTATATCCCTCATCATGCACCGTCGTCAATGGCAGCTGCTCCTCTGCAACGCACAGCACTGAACCGACAGCATGCAAGACGTTCCGGTCAGGTCTATCCTCCACGGATTGGACCTGGCGCGGCAGCGCAACCAGATCTTTCCTTTTCTGCTCGTTCCCCTCAAGGTCATCCCACTCCGTCATCACATGCGTCCTCACCCACAGCCTTGTCTACTCAATCACCAGCTGCTATGCAACCTGGAGCTATGACCCCACCAGCATCAGTAATCACTGGAGGTCAACAGCAACAATATGGTGTGGGTCAACCGCCTCGTTCTCGCTATGTTATGCAGCACCCACCTCAGCACCGGGGCCCTGCCTTCTCGGCCCCCAACGGAGTATCTAGCATGTCCGAATCGACCAATGGAGTAGCAGGCAACGCATCGGCATTTTATCCATCGCCTTTCCAGAAACATATTGAACAGCTGGGCAAGTGGTCCCGATCCCTCTTTCGGGCATGCTCGATAGAACTTTGTCGTCCTAGGTTAATCTCGTGAGTACAGATCAGGAGTACGACGCGCAACCAACATCCTCGTCGATGCTCGAAACCGAATCCGAAGCGAACGAACAAACTCCCGTCCAAGCCGCCGAGCCACCGCAATTCCCTTCCTCGAACCCCTACCAGGGACAACACGCTGCGCAACACGCCGAACACCACGGGCCTGCCAAGAGCAGCAATCAAGATCACGAGCGAGCCCATCCAGGAGAGGGACAGATCCCGGGGATGAACCAAATCTTCGACCCCTACGACCCAATGCTTGATGCGGATCCGTTTGGCTTGTCAGCAAGCATGCATTTCTCGACGGACTATGGCTTCCAACACCCACCACAGAGGTAGAATGCTGTGCTGTTCAGACAAAGGAGGTTACGGGATGATGTACTTTAGGACTTGAGGGTGCTTCTATTCTGGCTGGTGGGTTTCTGGGTGACCTTATTGCTCTCAGGTCGTTATGCGATGCGTCGCGTATGATCACGAAAAAGAAAAGTTATGGTGTATGAAATATGGGAAGGATGAACATAAATGTTCACACAAAAAAGTTGTTGTTTCGAGTGGTGGTGCTTAATTTCTTGTTACTGCGGCATAGCAAAGGTGTTTGGGCGCAAAGAAGCTGCAGCTGGGCAAAATCACGACTCTGCTTAGCATCACCATTGTTCTTATCGCTGCTAGCGACTGGTCGGCTGTGGAAATGCTCTGGTACATACGATCATGACTACTGTAACCAATAATCAAGTCATTGCAATACTGAGCTATGAGTATATGCATACTTCGTCTCCCCGTGTGCTTGCACCGTCACCATGTAGCTACAGAAACGCACAACCGATTGAGACAGGAAGTGGTGTTCTAAGAAAGTACATACTCTAGACTGTCTCAGTGGTTACACTTCAACCTGGAGAATGACTGTGCATTACTATAGCTTATGCAATTACTACATCTCGTCGTGGGATGAGTACACTGGTAAGAGTGTGTCTTTGGCACACAGATAGGCTATAGCAAATGGCGAAATGGAGTCGAGCTGACTGTCTGGATCAATTGATGTCTGGACTGAATAGAGGGGCTCGATATGTAGTGAGACAGGCGACCGCGGGGTCGAGGATTCGATATGAGTCCTTGTACGAGTAACCCGACCTTGAGTCCGCAAGAGCAGTAACCGATGCAAAATTGCCTGGATATGTCTAGAGTAGATGTCAAGATCACATGTCAATTATGGAATGTGTGCAGGAACAGTGCAAGAAGACGCGAGTGATGGCAGATCAGAGTGAGTCGTCACAACTCTGAAGTCATGATGAGGGCTCAGCCGAGCTCGTGAGCTCCCGAAGTTGTGCCATCCACATTCGTAGAGAGAACGACGAAAAGCGCGTGCACAGACCATCAAATCGACTTTGCGAGTGCTGCAATTGAGCTCTCAGCGACGGGGAGAGTCTGATATCGCTCACCACACAGAGACAGATCAAGACAAAAAAATGGCTTCTGTGGCAAGCAAGGTACGTCTGCCTTTACAATCCTCGATCCGCGATTTGCGCGCAAGTCGTCCATCGCGCCAGAAATCGATTGCAGCTCGCCAGAGCTCGACACACGCCTTTTTCGTAATTCTCATCGCAATGCACTCATGCTGACCCAATTCTTGCTTGTAGAACCTTTACGAGCTTCTGGGTATCGCAAAATCGCAACATGGTCACCTGACGAGCCTTCTAACCACGAACTTAACCAGGCAACGACCCGGAGCTCGACCCCAACAGAGAGCCTGAACCTCCTACCAAGATCATCGACAAGCCCATTCAGCGCGCCGGCAAGCGCAACGCTGGTGCCGAGGGTCCCTCTGCCGACACTCCCAGACCCGCTGCCGGTGGCCGCGGTGGACGTCACGCTGTCTTCACTGGCTCTGAGCAGGGTAAAACATGCCCGCCGAAACCTCGCCTACAACCTCACCCACTGACACTATTTCGCTGCAGCTTTCCGTGATAAGGGCGCAGGTGCTCTGAACAACAGAGCCAAGCCTACCGATGACGGTGTCCGCCAGGACCGCCACCCCAACCGCACCAGAGACGTCAACGAGCACCGTGACATTGGTGGCAGAGGCCGTGGACCCCGCGGTGGCCGTGGTGGTGTTAGAGGCACCCGCACTGCCCGTGACGACAAGCACGACCGCACTGGACACGCCGGTAACAACGTGAGTTTGGACTGGCTATGCATATAACCTGGCTCTGACAATACATTCAGGACCACACCAAGCAGGCCGGTGCTGCCTGGGGCCACGAGACTGGTGATGCCGAGTTGAACGACGAGAAGGCCGCTGTTGCTGACGCCAAGGCCGAGGAGGCCAAGGAGGGTATCGTCGCCGACGCCACCGTCGCTGAGCCCGAGACCCCTGCCGAGGAGGACAACGTCAAGTCCTACGAGCAGTACCTTGCCGAGCAGCTTGAGAAGAAGGCTGCTCTTGCCGGCAACTTCGAGGCCCGCAAGCCCAACGAGGGTGCCTCCAAGAAGTTCCCCGAGGGCAAGGCCTTCGAGCGTGACGCCAACGAGAACTACGTCGCCCCCTCTGCCGCCAAGGCCAAGAAGCAGAAGGAGCGCAAGGACAAGAACATCCTCGACATCGACCAGGCCTGGAAGGAGGAGCAGTCCCAGTCTCAGGACTCTGGATTCCGCGGTGGTCGTGGTGGACGCGGTGGTGACCGTCCTCGTGGCGGCCCTCGCGGCGGCCGTGGCGGTCCTCGTGGCGGTGCCCCTAGAGGTGGTGCCCCCCGTGACAGCGCTCCTCGTGCTCCCCGTGCTGCCCCCGTCAACGTCACCAGCTCCTCGGACTTCCCTAGCCTTGGTGCTTAAATCAGCTCAACCCCATGAAGAGAGCAAGGCCGTTGCTGCATATCGGCCCACAACACATAAAAGCAGTCATGGCAAGGATCTGGAAAGGGGAACGGTCAATGAATCTCTGTGGTGGAATCATATGCCCTTGCTCCAAGCGTGCTGAACGTCACGCATGTACTACTGTCATCAACAACTAAGTCGTCTACCGTGCGAAGCAAAATTGCAATTTTTGAAAGTTAACATCTTCTTGTTCCATCATATTCGATGTGTTGCAAGCTTTTTGACGTGTCTATGTGCTTTTCTGTAGTCTAGTCTGTTCCTCTTGGTCGGGATTATATTTTCTTGTTGCATTCCTACTGAGATCCACTTCCAAAATCCTCATTGTATCAGGCGACTGGTGGAAAAGTAATTCACCCACAGTCGCGTTGCTACTCGATGTTTGAAAGCTAGATCATGGATCGATGGCAGACTTGCAGTTGAGTGAGCGAGCAGATGAAGTCGTACCTTGCAGCGGGATTCGCCGTGGGCTGAAGGAGGGCCAAGCTCGCGACAGCCTGAGCGCAGCTTGACCATCTGAAAGCGCGACATTGATATTGCGTATATCATCACAAGCCAACCACATTCCACAATTATCATGAGTGTGAGTAGAGTCGTGTCGCGTAATATTTGCAGAGCCATATGCTAACTTACCTGCAGTTCGTGCCCTTGAACCCGCGGCCTATGCTGCAGTCACTGTTCGTCTACCCACTACCGCCTTGATTCTCTTCGCGCTCGCTATTCTTCTCTGCGCCAACCAAGCTAACACGGTCGTTTCGCAGTGTCAATGACGAGGTTCGCATCCGCCTGAAGTGGGGCCAAGAGTACACTGGTCTGCTCGTCTCGGTCGACTCGTACATGAACATTCAGCTTTCCAACGCCGAGGAATGGATTGATGGAAAGTCTGGCGGCAGTCTTGGTCAGGTGCTCATCAGATGCAACAACGTTCTCTGGATCTCGGCGAATAACAAATCAAAGAAGGAGGATGTGGAGATGAGTTGAGAGAGAGGGTCCCGAACAAGAAACACGACGCATAAGGACAGACGAAGCCTTGGACTCGGCAGGGCTGTTCACGACGATGAGCTGCTGCACTGAGCATGCGAAATGCCTGGCCAGCTGACTACCCTCACTGGATTGTGTTGCAACAACCGCAGGCTGCCTCTCCAACGTCAACGACCAGAGTCCATGGAAAGGCAAAGATGGAACAATGCTATCAGACTTTAGCTCAGGCGTTCAGGGCGCTTGAGGAAGAAGGAATTTGTAGTCTAGCAAAGAAAGCTGGACACCATCATGGCATAGGCAAACATGGAACTACTGCAGAATATCAAAAGCCTTGCATTTCTGAATTGTCACATGTTGCCTTATTCGAAGTGTTCAAGAGACATGTGTTTGACTTTCTGGAAGATATAGCTGTTGTATGATTGTGTCGAAGAGGCTTGATGAGTGTGATTGGCAGATAAGGCAGACGGTCTGATGGCATGTTCACATGCAGACGGGAGTTGATATAGTGAAATGATGTTGGCTTGGCGCCCGGTCATGAAGCGGGGCGGGTTGTTTTGGGCTTATGTTTTCGGCGTCAGAAACCAAACACCCGGCCTGTGCTAGTTGGACACTTTGAAGATTGACATTTCCTGTCTTTATCCGCATACAATCTCGCAACCTTGTAACCTCCTTCGCCTCCCACTCTCGTTCTACTGCCGCCATCTCCCGTACAACCAGACAAGCATTTACAAAAGAGCAAGCACGCAAAGTCCAACATGGGTGAATCAAGGCATGTGCATCTGCGCCAGCCGGCGCATATCAGGGGAGGTGCATCCCACGGCTAACTTGGCTCACTGCTGCAGACAAGAACTCCTGCAATGGCTCAACAGCCTCTGCTCGCTCAACCTCACTCGTGTCGAGCAATGCGGTACTGGGTATGCCCAACATCTATCTCTCTCTTGTATCTGTCCATGCTAACCAACCTTCCAGTGCGCCCTTCTGCGCAATCTATGACAGCATCTTCCGTACGCATTCCTGCCATAACTCTCCCTCTCTCTGACTTAGCTGACCATCCACTCGCCAGTCGACTTGCCCATGTCTCGTGTCAAGTTTAACGCAAGCGCCGATTATGCCTACCTGGACAACTTCAAGATTCTCAGCAATGCCTTCCGCAAGCACCACATCGACCGTCCCATCCCCGTCGAGATGCTAGTCAAATGCAAGATGCAGGACAACCTGGAGTTCCTGCAATGGACAAAGCGCTTCTGGGACCAGCACTACCCTGGTACGCCTGCCTTTTTTCTCTATGCACACACCCCCGAACATATACTGATCTTTCGCAACTATAGGCGGTGACTATCATGCTCTGGCTCGCAGAAAAGGTCAAGCTGTCGGCTCGGCTCCCGCACCCACACCCAGAGCATCTACTACAAGGCGCGCACCCGCAGTCGCTGCAACCTCTGGCGCCAGAACACGTACTCCTCTGGGAGGCGCAGGTGGTGCTCAGACCGCCGCTTTGACACAGGAGAACAACGCACTTAAGGAGACTGTTCAGGGTCTGGAGCGTGAGCGCGACTTCTATTTCAGCAAGCTCCGGGATATCGAACTGCTCGTTCAGGGTGCCATGGAGGCTGAGCCCGAGCTCGAGAAGGATGAGGGCGGTCTTCTGAAGCAAATACAGACTATTCTCTACTCGACTGAGGTGGGTTTTCTTCCTAATGCTCACAAAGACAATGACGGCAACTGACTGATGAGTTACAGGAGGGCTTCGAAATCCCTGCCGAGGCCGAAGATGAGGAGGGCGAGTTGATCGAGGAGGAGACTTTCTAAGTCATTCCGCATCCCGAATGCTCAACACATCAATCCCCAATGAGTGCGTGATATCCCCTGATCTCATGCTTCTATCATGCAATAACGCCAATACTTTCGTCAACCCTTCCCAAACTTCCTTTTGGGTTCACAACAACGACGAATACAGCAGGTCTGTGGATAGACAAAAGGCTTTGTGACTCGCTGAAGGAAGAACATTCAACGAGAAGATACACTTTGCCAGTTTTTCACCTCTTTCTTTTTCTCTTAAAAAAAGATGAATTCTGTCGTCAAGTTCTAGCATAGCAAGAGAGGAGCGCATGTAGTAGATTGAACGAGAAGAATGGAGCTGAATTTTTTGCCCTCATGCATTTCCTGTTTATTCTTATCACAGTGCTTGTGTACTTGATGATAGGCACAATTCTAATCTCTAAGATCCTTATCATCTTTGCCCAAGTCCACTCACTTCAACCCACATAGACATCGACAATCCGGCACAGGACACATGGCGTGCCTGGCAAACCAAGTACGCGCATGATGAGCATGGAACCCATGCGTACAGCTAGCACAGAAAGTGATGAATTTGCTCAGCACATCTGTCTCCTTCTCACCACTCTGGACTTCTTTTGCCCGCATGGGCTCAGGGGTACCTAGCCATTGCATACACAGACAACAGCGCGGCAGATGGCGACCGCAGCGCGGACACACTGTACCCGCACTCGCAGCCGGACCTGCAATACGTGCTGGTTGGGCTCCTCCCTTGCCAGGTGTGCTGCTAGCAGCATGGTCCTCCTTGGCTAACGAGTGCTGGCAGTGTGCACACCGAAGTGCCAGTTGTCTCGGCGGAGGTTGGATGAGCTTCTTGCCCTTGCTAGTGACGGCACGGCGAGTATGCTGCATGCTAAATTTTGTGCGTTCGATAAAGGCGCGCCAGGACTGCATGTGCAGAAAATACGTCTCTTTCCACATTTCCCAGCGAGGGTCGTCGACGTAGAGGGGGTTTGTGAAGGCAGTGGCTAGCACTGCGGTTTGGAGATCAGAGGTGCGGCGGATGTAGGATTGGAAGAGTTCCATGGACTTTTCTGATAGGCCTGTGAGGAGGATGCCTTCTACGTTTCCGGCGCTGACCAGAGAAGTGCTCGTTTGAGATAGGAAGGTCGAGATTTGGCTGTCGCTGAGGTGTTTGATAGCGATTCCTACACGATCTGAGAGCTTGATGTCTGCGTCGAGTTTGTGGACTACGTCAAGCCAGTCGTTGCTGGCCAGGTAGATTAGTAGGGAGCGTAGGTATGGATCTGTTGCGTCTTCTTCCATCCAGCGGCACATCTCTCGCTGCTCGTCATTCAGCGAGTCTGATGCTATCAAGGCTCCTAGTCCAATGTTTTGTATCGTCCGTTCTCGAATCAAGTCACGCAGAATCTCCAGAGCGATAGACCTGCGTCCTCTAAACATGGCAGTGGCCACGGCTTCGTAATAGCGCTGCTTCTTGACAAGGTAGTCGCACCGCTCCTTCGTGTGCTCGTGAGAGAAGTCCCATCCACACAAAGCCAGGCAGAGTTGTCGTTGTTCTGGTTTCTCTGTTCGTACTCCCACAAATTCGGGTAGACTGTGGCGTTCCAGTATATTACGTACCACGTCTTCGAATCGTTCTGGCACGACATTATGCGCAGAAGTTATCCTGTTTGGTCCATTGCCCAATTTGCTCTCCCAAATATTGCTCACGCCAAGATAGCTCAAGTCAAGGGTATCCGACGCCATACCACCGTCTCGAGCCAGTTCTTCGAATCTTTTGATGGTTCCCCATAGCTTGATCAAAGCTGAGTCTTCGGCGACAATCTCAATATTCCGTGAAGGGTCGAAGAGGTAGCCTTCTTGACAACGTCTTCGCGAAACGTTGGATAGAGCCAACAAATCCACGACCCTCTCGTTGCGGACGATCTGAGGTACCTTGTTCATGCTGTCGTCCAGCCACTCCTCGGTCCTGGCAGTGACAGCTTTGCTTGATCCATTCAGTGACTTGAGAGTACGATGATCTAGTTGAGCTGGTCCAGAGGCTAGAGTGGGGACCTTGGACGTATATTGCTCGTCTTGCTTTGAGGTCGCACTCTCAGAAGCTTTTCGCAATGCTCTGACTTCTTGAGCGACAGAGGGATATTGATCTTTCGGTTCGTACACTGACAAGGCCGTGTTGCAGATAGATAGGTCGCCTCGTCCAGTAATTCCAACATGACTGGGACTAGGAGTATATATCAGATCGATGTCACGATTCGGGTGCAAAGCCAATATGGCTTGAGAGCCTCGATCGTCTGTGGATATCCAGTCAAATGCGATGACTCTGTTTGATGTTCTGTCCTTGCGAGGGCTGCTCTCTGGTTCTCGTAGACTGTGCGTGCGTGCGACATAGTGAGGATGCGTCCAAGGGTTGCCCCCGTAGTAGTTCACCGATGCTGGTCGTAACTTCGAGTGCACTTTGTGCTGCGCTGTATCGTACAGTTTGACTTCTCCGGTGCTAGACAAGACACAGAAGCGACCTCTTTTCTGGCCGGAATACCTGATGCTCCAGACGCTAGTGGTCTGGCTGTTGTCCGTTGCGGGACGAAGGTCAAGGACTGCTCCATTGTTGAGAGCATCGGGGCCCGTCGCACCATTTGAGCGAGTAAGATAGCGCTTGTCCCATACAGTCACGGACGGATCACCTGTGGAACCACCCGAAGCGAAATAGTTCTCGTCCAGAGGATCGATAGCAATGTTGTTGACCAGCTTCGTGATACCGCAGTTGCCTAATCCTGCAGTTGTGGTTGACGAGTCTGTTCAAAACATTAGCCTATATATGGAGACAAATGGTCTGCTTCCTCGGAGTCCAAAGCTTACCTCTCAAATCATACAAACGAATGGTCTGACGCGAAACAGCAGCGAGCATCTGTTGCGGGTGGTTGGGAAAGAAACGAAGACTTGTGACGGCTTCAGAGACACACAACCTCGAATATGCTTCATTGGATTGAATGTCATAGACAGTCAGACAATTGTCATGCCTGACTCGATCTAGACCAACGGCAAGCAAATTCTGAGTGTTGAAAGCAATGGTGTTGCATCTTCGCTGTGTCTTGATATTGAAGAGAGCAACAGGATCGGACGAAGCAGAATCATCAAATCTATATAGCTCAGCATTGCCTGACGATAGGCCCAGAGCTACGAGAGAGTCATCGGTCCTTGACCAGTCGAAAGCAGTGAAGTTGTTAACTTTCTCACGGCGAGCTATAGGCTTATACTGAATGCCGTGTCTATTCAAGGACTGGGTCTGATAGAGTGTGAGAGCATTGCCGGCGACATCGGCCAGCAGAAAGCGGGCTTCATCAGGAGTCGACCGAGGAGACCAGCGAATGGCAGCTTCCATTGAGATAGAAGAAGTCACCTTTTGTGCATCTACATACAAGCGTTTTATCTGAGTGATTGATTGGTTGGTGTTGGCGAAATGTTCTGTTGTTAAGTCTAGTTGATGGAGCATCCAGGATGGAAAGCCCGAGCGGCATGTGAATGCCAAGACTGGGCAAGATCGTGGGGAAGCTCCTGAGTGCTGATGCTTGTCGACGCGATGCGCGTCCACGTCGACAAGAGTCAACAACCGACCAACCTGGAAGTTTCTTGAGGCTTCAAATGCGCCGGCGCAAACATGAGCACCGAGATGCTCCATCTTGACATGGCCATGGACCTGGACTCTGGCCGGCAAATCGACCCCGATGTTCAAGCCACTCTCAGCGACTTCCTCACCTACAGCGAGCACCTTCCCTCGACGGTAACGCGCAGTCTGTTCCTCATCCAGAGCCTGAACCGCAAGGCCGACGACCTTCAGCTCGAGATTCATAGTCTTCTGTCCAAATACAGCAACCTTCCACAAGCCACCGCGAATGCGACAGACGCGCCTGATCCCGTCCATTTGCGAAGCGCCATCAGCCACGCTTACGACTCGTTGGAGAAATGCAAGCGCATGTCGGCTGCTGAAGCCATCCGTCTCGAAGAAACCGTCGTCAAAGATGCAACAAAGCTGCAGCTTGTGCAGACGAAACTGAAAGCTCTGCCTCTCCCACCCGAACGCGATCCGACTCCCGAGTCTGGTCTGACCTCTCCCCAACTGAGAAGGAACGCCCAAGCACAACAACAGGCCGAAAAGCGCTCTGCTCAGCATCGCACTGGTACTGCGCCGCGCGTCAGAGCTCAAAAAATAGTCGTCCCTGGCGAGGTCCTGCCACCCCCAAACCCAGACTCTCCTCCGCCATCCGACTTCTCGCCCTCTCCTTCTCCTCCACCTCGCTCTCCCAACCATGATAAATCTCGCAATCACAACAAAGCTGTTGGAAGGCTTCCCAAAACTCCAAAGCTCCCCAAGTCCGCCACAGAGCCCAAAGAAGCTACACAGAAACCCCCTCGTGTGCGCCTGCCTGGCTCTTCTGGCACAAATGCACACTCGGCCGTCGCTGGCATTAGCACTTCGAACGCACTCATGGCTCTGACCGCTCCGCCTCCAGATGCACTTCCTGGTAGCAAGTGGTTGCCATGGAAGAGACTGACCGAGTACGAGATGGCCACGCTACGCAAGAGGATGAAGAAGAATGCAATCTGGCTTCCATCCCCTGCTATGAGGAACCGGGAGCTGAAGAACCTTGGCAGAGGTATAACTGCCATGGAGGAAGCCAAAGGTACGTTCTATGCATGATATGAGCCTCTACTTAGTACTTACGTTATCCACAGCCGCCGCCGAAGCCTCTGGTCAAGAGTTTATTGATGAATTTGACCCTCTCACATGGACAGATCCCACCTGCATCCATATCACCGACGCACAACAGGCCGAGACTGCCAAAATGCTTGGGCCAGAGTTGCCAGATGACAACCAGGATGCCGCGCTCATTAATCGCGGTATGCGTCTCAATGAAGCCAAAAAGCTCAAACGCGAAAAGCTCAAGGCTGAAGAGGCTATAAGACTGCAAGAGGAGGCTGGTTTGCAACCCCCTCCTGAGCAGAACAAGGACAAGAAATCTCCCCAAAACCCACAGCCAAAGCCAAAGTCACAGGCACAAGCACAAGCACAAGCACAAGCACAATCGCAAACAGGGCCAGCTGAGCCACCTGAGCCGCCTCAGCCTCAGTCAGAGTCAGTTGTGGAACAACAAGAGGTGGTTCAGGCACCAGTTGTTGATCATTCAGTACCCACTGCCAAACCAAAGGACAAGCCTGAGCCAAAACAAAAGAAACAACCTAAACAAAAGTCTGCGCCTGCGCCAGAGTCTGTCCAACCTAAGGACGCGCCTGTTGCCCCAGTATCCGCACAGCCCGAACCTGTTGCCGAGTCCCTCACTCCGCCAGAGCCCGCGAAAACAGCTGGACCTGAAGCAATCGCAGAACCGGTTACTACCAGAAAGCGCAAACGCGACGCTGCCACTCCTGCCGCAGCACCACCTCCATCTGAGCCTGTTGCGGAATCACCTGATGTCCTCTCACTTCCTCGTAACGCACCACAGCCGAAGAAGATCAGACTGAGCGTTGCTCCTCCACCACCATCAGACACACCTACCATTACTATTTCTACTCGTGCCGTTGCTGCTGTCAAAGACGCTCCTTCTCCCGGCAACGCCACTACACCCGCAACTTCTAGTCCGCGAATCTCCGTACGTCAGAGGTCGCAGCGCAGTCGACGCAATTCTGCTCAACCTGAGCTCGAGGCTGGGCCAAGTGAAGCAGCCGCTCAGACTCCAGCTGCAAGTACAAGAGCAATGAGACCGACGACAATCACTCTCAAGCATTCCGCTACCAAGGCTGCATCGGCAGAGCCAGCCAACACACGACAAAGCTTACGTCGTAACTCCAATGCTTCGCTACCCAGCTCTGGAAACAACAAATCCCGCTCTCCTGCACCTGGCAACGTCGCCGCTCCTGCAGAAACCAGTACCGGAAGACGGCCTACTCGCAGAAAGCCGCCTCAGGGCGTTCTTCAAGCTGAGGAAAATGGTACAAAGGTCATAGTAGGCAAACCAAAGGGTGCTTCGAAGAAAAAGAAGAAAGAGGCCAAGGAAGAGACCGCCACTCCTGCCATTGAGGATGAGCTGATCGATCCCGATGAGCCACGCTATTGTATCTGTGGAGACGTCAGTCACGGCACCATGATTGCCTGTGACAATGATAGCGTAAGTCTCATTCTCGACCATTTTCTACTGGTATACTGACTGAGTCGTCTTAGTGTGAACTCGAGTGGTTCCATCTCGAATGTGTTGGCCTTACAGAGCTTCCCGGAAGGAGGGCAAAGTGGTATTGTCCAATCTGTCGCGAGAAGCTCAAGGTTGGACTGGACAAGAATGGAATTGTCGGATGAGATCGGAATATGACTAGGAAGAAAGAGACCTTGGGTTCATTCACTCGCGACCCAGGAGTGGTGTGCTTTACGATAACGACTTCTCGATACCCAATAGCAGCTCTTGTTTTTTGTAATAATAATTACCAGCACAGCCGAGCGTAGTCTCTCGCCTTTGTTTTCATTGTACCAAATGCCTCAGCCATGCCGACGACTACTCCTCGGTCAGAAATGTCACCCGAGAGATCTGCAGAATCCCAAGGTCTGATGTGGTCATGTCTTGGGCGCCCTGTTTATGCATGAGGGTGGAAATTCGAGACTTGCAACATATTGGCCGAGTGTTGTCGAGTCGTTGTCCTCCAATCGACTTGGTGCGCTGGCACATCCATCATCTTTGCACACTTCATCCTGCTTGGCAGGTCCCGCATGTGACGCTGCTGTGTTTGACGATTCGTCTGCCACATCCATCTAGCACGATGTATGTTATACATCTCGCTCGGTCTAGCCCTGAAATCAATCTCGTACTTCTGCTGCGTTATCGTGAGGGGTAAGAAGACTGCAAGCAAGTGCGGCAGCGGGCTGAGGTTGATGGTTGGCCATTCACATGTCTGAGCATTTGAGGAGGTATATAAATGAACGAGTATTCTCGTCTTGCAACTCTTTGTTTTACCCCCCTTACACGTAAACAAACGACATCTTTGACAAGCTCTATCTTTTTGCACGACCAACATGCCTTCCTGCTCTTGCACCAACTGCTGCGGCTCTTCTGGTTGCAGCAACTGCGGTTGCTCTTCTTGCGGAGTAGGTTCAAGATTACATGATGTTACGCTTGAGCACGGTACTGACCTTTAATAGCACTGAGTGCAAATTCTCCGTGTCTTGTTTGATGACCCGAGACTGCTGTTGAGTTACTACGTTGGTATGCCCCCACACCTCGTGTGCACCACTGGTGGTTTCGATGCTGAAGCTTTATAGCGGACGCTCATTTATCGGCATCACCTTGTCTTTTGACTTACGACTCACGTACATACACCAAATAACGAATTGAACAATACATTGAAGCGCTGTGCCTTTCTTTAGTATAGCATAACGTATCTTGCTTTAGAAATACGAGCACCAAGTGATAGTAGTTTGGCGGACAGGGTCATATGAATCGCAACGTGACATGGCATTTATCAAGTGATATCCAGTCTTCGTATCGCCTTCACCTTACCGTGCGCTATTACTTGCAAGTGTAACATGTTGGTCTGCCTCACTGAGATCGAAGACTCGGATTGCTCTGTTGAGATCGCGTGTGTCTGATCGGGCTACTCGGACTCCCTTCATTCCGCTGCTGTAGTCAGATCCGAACAGGAGAGAGGAGATAACCGCACCTATCGTAGGGCTGGAAAGTTTGATAAACCTGTTTCAGCTGACGGAGGAATATTTGACGTAGGCGGTAACAAGTTCCAACTTCCAAACATGATAAGGTACGGTGCTACCTATCTGTTCGAGAATCGCAAGCGTCACGGGACGTCGTCGCAAGCCAGAGCGATACACATTCTGGCAGAACGGCTCGCGGACGTGCCTTGTGATCAATCCTAAGCCCAGAAAAGGCTGGATAGTCTCTGGCAATCGAGTGATCGGACTGCACACGTATTGATTTCCCTCCCTCTGCTCTGCTGTGTTGCTGTTGTCTCGAAGCACGGCCAGATTAGGCCAGACACAGAGGCACTACCGACCTCTCAGCGTTCATGCAGATTGAGTTCAACTCATTTTAAGGGGCACAAGTGACAACCTTTCGGCAGTGCAAGAGCAAAGTGTCGCGGAATGCGCGATCCTTCTCTGCGCGAGCAGCTGCGGGGTCCAAGGAGGGACGCAGCAGGTTGACAAAGGATGAAGAGGCTAGAGCTCGTTGAACTGAGGCGCATTGGGCTTGCTTCGGGAGTCGGGCAAAATCGTGGAGAGCAGTTCCGTGGACCGAAGACAACGAGAATGGTTGACCCCTCTATCCCCTCCACTGGGCGCATAGCGACATCGGGCAGAGCGGAATAGCAGGATGCTGTCGATTGTCTCAGGATGCTATGGATTCGAGTCGTAGATCAAGGACTGAACCACACGTGTGTGCATTGAACGGTAGTTGGGCATCCGCGAAACAAACCATGGCTCAAACGTTGATGACGAGTTGCAGCCTCTCAGAAGAGTCACAGCGCGCATGGAACAAATAGACAAAGTTAGACTCCGAGTGCGGTTACGGGTTTACCCCATATGGTGGCTTCCTCGATGCGATAA
Organism: Aureobasidium sp. EXF-12298; assembly: GCA_024195555.1. NCBI lineage: Eukaryota > Fungi > Ascomycota > Dothideomycetes > Dothideales > Saccotheciaceae > Aureobasidium > Aureobasidium sp. EXF-12298. The sequence goes on along the minus strand of SWBJ01000251.1, from coordinate 15,545 downwards.
CCAATCAACAGACCACGCTCATATCATGAGGCAGGCTGTTCCTGCTGACTACCCTGCTCCTTCTACGTGACAACACAAGCTGTTCCTTTCGCTAATTACTCAGGCTCTGCTACCATCGCACTGAACAATTTCAACCTTCTCTTTTCCTGTCCTTCGCAACAATACCAATCATCCATCAACCCTGCTGTTTCATCGATCGAGTCCGCAATCGCGTACCCCGCTGTGTATCTCGCGTACCTAGATTACGTGAATCAAGTCGCGCACACAACCACCCAGCAATTTACCAACCCTGACACCATAAAGACTCTAAAGGTCTCCGTTCCACCGTCGGTGTAAGTCGTACAAGGCAGCAGCTGTCCACAAACCTTTGCCTCCTGCTCCGAGTCATCTTCGTCTTGATCCATACGTCATCAACGTATAGTCGGTCTGACTCGTATCTCGTGGCGTAGAGAAGCATCCAGCAACACTCAGCAAACATGGCTCACCCAGCGACTTCTGCCATCACCATGGCTGTTGCTTCTCCATCCTACTCTGGCGGCATGGCCAAACACTCCACCGTTAGCAACTTGTCCGCCGCTGTTGCCAAACACGGTATCGGAATGCCACTTACACCACCTAACTCCGTATCTCCGGGCTTGCCCGCACAGGCTGCCGCTGGTCTACGCTCGCCGCCTCCGATTCGTATCGACGGCGAGAGCGGTTCCCGTCCGTCTCTTCCTCTTAGCAAGGGCGCCCTCTCAGGGCTGGATGCCTCGCAGTCCATCACCGCATCCATGCTCGCAAAGGATCACTTGCCGGGCATCATGCTCGGACATGGCCCTGTCGCCATCAGACACGTTATGGCTTGCTTGACCCAGTCAGTCCCTGGTTTCTCGCGTATACCACCAGCCAAGGCTCGCAGGCTGGTCGTAGCAGCCTTGGAAAACCGAGCAGGTGGTGGTGCCGACGGCAGCGTTGTGTTCGAAAAGGTGGGATGGGGCAGATGGGATGCACACACCAAGGGTGAACGCCCTGATCTGAGCTCAAGCTACCGGGATGGAAAGTTGTCTCCACCACCTAGTGAGCCCGAGAGTTGTGCTGCTTCGTACACTGGATCCGGCTTTCCTGGTTCGTACAAGCCTCACGACAGCCAGCAGCTCAACAGCTGGGCAGAATCCTCCATGGCGTCCCACTACGATGATCATTTGGACAACATGAGCATGGAAGAGAATGAGGCAGACAAAATGTCTCTCGATGGCTCCTCCTCCGCCATGTCTGAGGACGATTCTGCCATGTCCGACAGCGAGGGTGACGAAACTGAAGAAGAGGATTGGGCTGCAATGGGAGCAGATGCTCTACGCAAGGCTTCTATGTCGACAGCGGCATCTCCTGGAGCCAGAAAGAACTACAACCTCATCAGCATATCTGGCTCCCTGCATGACGCACGAACACCATCTGTGTATGGAAGCGCCGGTGGCGCCAGGTCGTCCTTCCTCGCAAGATCGACACCTCAATTCGCAAGAAGGCCATCAGCAATGAGCTATACTCAACACAGGAGTAGTGTCAGCCAGAGACCACCTAGTCATGGCACCACACCTATGGAAATCGACCACACTATCCAGGAAAGAGAAGCTATTGAAGCTCTCCTGCGTATGGGTTCGGTGTGAATGACGTCCAGACTCCACGGTTTCGATGTTCGTATCCGTTCTGGTTTGACGGTCGATTGGCCTTTCTATTTTTGCAAAATCCCTGCGTGGGTACGAGGATTCTTTGTTGTCCTTTGGGATGATTGATACGACACTGGGCACCAGCCTCGGCTAACGCAACGTCAAGTGCTGACTGTTGGCGAGGTCCTGGATTGACATGGGTGGCGTTTGTTGTTGATGCGGCATTTCCATTCTTGTCTTTGCTATTATCAAGGCGAGCATTTTCTTTCGTTTTTTAAGTTGGAATGATGGCATTGATGAGAAATGAAAGTAAGAGAGAGAATGCAAATAATGAGATAGGCATATCATGGGAGGAGAGAGATAAGGAGAACGACGACAGCCCAGGGTAGAGACAAAAGCCTTGAGCTCGTGCCTATTGTTGATATTTCAGGCGCTGGAGCTCGGCTACTCACCCTAAGATGCTGGCAACCTACATAGCATATTGTACCAGCTCGCCAGGACAGACGTCAGAGGTCTCATTAGCTTGGTCAACCTCAGCTTTTCTACCACTGGCGAGCTTCTAATGTCAAAGATTGGCAAGAGCCAATGATCCTGAGAACAATGCGCAAAGCACATATCAGCAGAACCTGTGAGCTTGTAGTATACGACTGTATGGTTAGCGTAGTCTTTTGAAAGTGTACTTACCTGGTCACGCCTCTGCCACCCACGATGGTAAAGATGACAATGGACAGTAATCAGTCAGCAGGACTGTAGGAGACGTATGAAGGAGAACGGCCTTTGGCATATATGTCTGGATCGAGCCACAAGCGCTTAACAAGGTACAAGCTCGAGAGAACAGAAGACCGGAGTGAAGAGAGAGAAAGAGGAAGCGGTCGTGTTTTGGGATCTCTGCGTTTCTTTTGCTACGCACGGACTCTGTATTGTACGCACGCGACATGGGGGTCTGCCGATCATTCGTCTACAATGTCCACTCACCAACCACTCTCCCTTTGATCTACTTTGACCTCTTCCTCCTGCATCAAATTGTAAATTTTTGATCTACTGCCCGCCTCGTATTATTCCTCCGTTCTCGAAATCACGAATTTTCACTTAGACAAAGACAATATGTACGTGCCATGCCGACGATCCCTAACAGCAACTACGTAATGAGCGATAAGCAATGGGAAACCTTCTTACTTTGATGTCGGAGGAGGGAACAATGCACGCTCGAGATAGATACCATTGGTTGTTGTTGGTGTTGTTCGAAAAGAAGGCTTCAAGAATGCTTACTTGTGGTGAATGCGAAACAGGCCTCTTTCAGCTGCTGAAGTGCAGAATCATCCAGAGTTCCCATACATCACATGGGATCTCAAGCCCAACTCTGTGGGCAAGTTGTCCGTTGCAAAGAACAGAGGTGGTCCCCTTGATATTGCGTGGGAGGTGCATGGAGAGGGCGAGAACAAGATGGTGGTAAGTGTCTTTTCTTCTTCTTTTATTATCTTCCTGTGGTCTTTCTATTCAGTAATGGTTGTTTCATCGAAACAAGATCATGAGAGTTTGCTCTATGTTTGATCAATTTGTAACTATTGTTCTATGTTCGCAAACTTGAGAAGAAAAGCATAGTTCTAATTTGCCATGATGAAATCAGTGGATCATGGGACTCGGTGGCCTCAAGACCGCATGGCAGAGACAAACCAAAGACTTTTCTCACACACAGGGATCGAAGTACTCGTCTTTGATTGTTGACAACCGCGGCATGGGTGAGAGTGGCAAGCCGATGCAACGTTACTCAACCTCAGAAATGGCAAAGGACCTCCTCGAAGTCATCGATCACGTCGGCTGGACCGCAGAGAGGCAGTTGAACGTTGTCGGTATCTCGATGGGCGGTATGATTGCTCAAGAACTTGTAAGTGAATCTTTCGAACGAAGAAGTTTTGTTTTTCTTTGGATGTTGACATGATATTTGGTCTAGGCGTACATGGTTCCCAACCGCATCGCAACATTGAACCTCATCTCGACAGCACCTCGTATCGTCAACACGGTGGGCTTCGTGGAAAATCTGCGCAACCGCATCAACCTGTTCATCCCTCGCAGCTTGGACGACCAAATCGCCAACGTCAAGCACAACATCTACACCCAGGCCTTCCTCGATGCCCCAGACTGTCTGGAATACAAAGTCAAACCCTTCCCTACTAATGGCGATCGCTTCGCCGCGCAGGAAGTCGCAAAGCGCCAGACACCGCAGCACTTCAACCGTACTGGTTTCATGGCACAGGCGATTGCTGCAGGCTGGCACCACAAGACTGATGCTCAGCTCAAGGAGATTGGCGATAAGGTGGGCCACGAGCGTATCTTGGTGTTGCATGGTACCAAGGACCGTATGATCACTTTCCCTCATGCGGAGATGTTGTTGAAGGGACTGGGCGGTGAAGAGAGTGGTGTTCGCAAGGTCTTCTTCGAAGGCCAGGGACATGTGGTGCCTATCGAGCTCAGACAGGAGTTCAACAAGCTGATTGAGGAGATGGTGGAGAAGGGCAAGACTCTCAACGCCAAAGCATAGGTGCAGAACAGAAGAGGTAGGAATGCTGTTTGTGGAGGTTGACGTTTTTGCTATGCAACAAGGGATAGAAAGCGAGGCGTTGATCGATATTTGTATGAAGATAGATTTTGTTTCTCGGATAGTATACAATGATTTTTCTGGTATGCAAATGCAGTAGATCGCTTCGGATCATGAAGAGTAGGGTTGTTATACAGGGTGAAAAGGGCAAGACCACCAACGCCGCGCTGCGATTCCAAGGACGATGACAAAGACAAGATGGTGATGGGGATATGGTAGGAAGGCGGATTATGTCGTCTTCTCCAACAGTTCTTTGGCTTCGTTGACCTTTGTGGCGAGGTAAGGGCTGCCGCCACGATCGGGGTGGTTGAGCAGCATGAGTTGACGGTGCTTCTTGCGGATAATGTCGCGAGTGAGGCCGCGTTCTCTGTGACGGGCAGTACAGTTAGTCCTTTTGTATGCTTCCAAAGGATATCCAGGTGCGGGGAGCGACGAACGTAGTCTCGAGGATCAAAGCAGCCTCCTTTCTGGTCATCTTCTGCTCAAAGCCACCCTTGTAGAAGGCCTTGCCTACGGCGCTGGTGCCACCACGGTAGCGCTTAAAAGCCACGAGGCCAGCGCGGCCCTGTCAAGCAAAATGTCAGTGATGGATCATGGCGCATGAGGTTAGAGTATGGCGTACAAAGAAGGCAGTGGCGGCGATTCCGAAACCGACGAGGAGAGCAGTAGCCATTGTCGAATGTGTAGGTATGTGATACTGTGAGATGCGACTTCCAGCGATGGCGTTGGAAAAGTTCGGAGGTTTGGCAGTGGCAGCTCCGTCCACCGAGGGCGCCTTCCTGTTCGCCGCGTTCTTGGCACTCCCCGCAATACGGAGAGAAACCATCCAAAGAAGTTTCGCCCGGCAAAGGAAGAAAGATTTCCAGGCTGTTGTTCATCCATCTTGACATTTGACCACCACATTTCAAGATGAGGTACGTTCCCTTTTTCTGCCAACCGTAATCCTGCGTAACGTCTACTGACACTCCCGCTCCCAGAATCGAGACGTGCTATTTCTGCTCGCAGCCCTGCTACCCGTCCAAGGGCATCACCTTCGTCCGCAACGATGCTCGTGTTTTTCGTTTCTGCAGATCAAAATGCCACAAGAACGTATGTTTTGTCTTGCGACCTCTTTGAACCAACATCACATCTCTAACACACTCCTCAACAGTTCAAGATGAAGCGTAACCCTCGCAAGCTGGCCTGGACAAAATCTTTCCGCCGCGCACACGGCAAGGAAATGACCGTCGACAGCACCCTCTCCTTCGCCGCCCGCCGCAACGTCCCCGTCCGCTACAACCGCGACCTGGTTGCCACCACCCTCAAGGCCATGCAGCGCGTCTCGGAGATCCGCGCCAAGCGCGAACGCCAGTTCTACAAGAACCGCATGCGCGGCAACAAGGAGCGCGACCTCGAGGCCGATCGCAAGCTCGTCGCAGAGAACCAGCACTTGCTGCCTCCTGCCGAGCGCGAGGCCGCCCAGAAGCTGCTCGAGGAGGACGAGAGCGAGATGCTGGATGTTGTCGACGAGCTGGACGAGGAAGAAGAGGAGGAACTCGAGAAGCAGCAACTGGCCCAGCAGAAGCTCAAGGCCAAGAAGAAGCAGAGACTGGTCAGAGGCTCTGGACCCGAAGACATGGATGTCGACGCATAAACGACTTGACTGTGGCCCTTTTGTTGTTTTTCATCACCCTTTCATGGCGTTTTTGCTCACATGTTTTCTTTTCTTATCGGGACATTTTGTTTTGGGGAAAAAGAGCGAAAAGCACAGGGACTGGCGTTCGGCTTGCAACTTTCTATACGGATACCTTTCGCAGCAGCAGCATTTTATCGCTAATCCGCCCTTGCCTGCCTTGTTCAAGAGGATTTGGCTCGTTTCCACAATCCTTCCAAGTATCTAACTTATTGGTGATCTTTGAGGCAGTACTGCAAAGCCTTTGAAAGCAATCTGTCAATGTCTGTCTTGATAGTGAACTGGTGAATAGTTGTTCGTTTGGGACAAATTGTTATAGGCAAATGCAAGAAGAATTGCATCTCTTGCTTCCCTTCTAAGGTTCAGCTATCTTGCCCGCACCCAGAACACTCCAGAAAGCAATCTCTCTGCTTTCCTTGGTGCCCTTTGCTGCTCCCGTTGCAGCAGCATCTTCAGCTGTCACTTCCGCTTCCCACTCCACACGTACAAACACTGGGATCTCGAGCACATCCTCATCCGCACCCTTGCTCTCATCACCTGTTGCGCTTTCTGTCGTGTTTCCTGACTTCTTGTCTAGTCTTCCAGGCACCACTTCTACAACCACTGTTGTCCAGTTGCGGCCCTTTTCCCACACTTTGCCTGCCTCGGGCTGTCTGTCTTCAGCGGACTGATCTTTTGCCGTGCCACTGGAGATGGCATCTGGGTCCCACATGTCGCTCGCGGCACCTATAGTAAAAGTAGGGCAGAGGACTGTGACGCGTGATGCTACATTACCAGGTGTAGTAGCAGGTGTAGCTAGTGTGATGCGGACAGGCTCGAACAAGGGGTTCGTCAATGTAAGTAGGAATTGCACAGGCACTCCTGGTCTCAGCTTTTCATATTCAGTATTGTGCTGGGCCTGTAGTGCTGCTGGTGTAAGTGCGAAGGAGGACGCAGGAGCTGACGACGCGCTGGGGGAGAGAAGACGCAGAGCCAAGCGAGGGATATTGTTCTGAGCCAGAAGACGAATCTTGTAGCGTGTACTTCCCATTTTGGGCTCCGGACGAGCGATAATATGACGACAAGTACGGCAACGCTTGCTGCGACGTGTCCTCAGAAGTGTAGCAATAGGCCAAAGCTGATCATTGAAGCGTACGCGGTGGTTGTACGGATGGCTGACCCGCTGTGACAAGGTAGTGGTTCCTTCATAGCCTTCAGTGCGGAGCTTTTCGATGGCTGTGGCTTCAACGTCTGCTGAATGAGATAATAACTCAAGACCCTCAGTTGTGTTGAGGGCTTCGCGCATGGGTTGTGGTCTCTCGCGCGCCTTTTTCAGGGCAGTGTGCGACAGACCGCCATAGATACTCATGATACGCGCCAGACTGTTGGGTGAGTTGAAGTTGCTGTTGTCCGAGAATCCATTTGGACCGGCACCAGATGCATCAGCCATTTGATCCTTGTAAAAGCGGCTCAATGTTGCAAATCTATCCTGCGTCGGTTGTGAGGGAGGAGTGGAATCTGGATCTGTCGATGACAGCTCATCAGTGGGTGCTAGGCTTGTCCTAGTAGATCTTGTCCTGCTCGGTGAAGGTGAACGGTTCCCGGAACGCATCCTGACTAGTTGATCAGTGATTTTGGTGGGCTTGTTAAACTGTATGCCAACATCTAATGATGACCAGTCACAATAGGGACATGATAAGAAGAATGGACCAGTGGGTTGATTGGCGTCCGGAGGAGCTAGATGGTCCTTTGTTGAAGAGTCTAGACCGTTGATAGAAAGAGGAGAAGTGCAAGTGGGACAATTGTAACAATTGCGAGTACATCTGATGCCAAATCAGTACGTGTGTATTTTTGCAGATATGAGACAGGAGAGCTCACCTTACCTGTTACCATCGCTTTTGACTACACTACTAGGAACCTCGAAAAGACAGCTTGGACAGAACCAATTCAAAATCTCTTCGGCCCAGCACCTGGGACATCTGATTTGGTGGCATTCATCACAGTACAGTAGATGCTCATAGGGGTACAGCGAGAAGTTTGCGCGGATATGATGAGGATTGAAGGTCGTGTCATCATCCGGGTCTTCTATTGATGATGGATTGATGTTGGAGGGTGAGGTAAAAGAAGTGCAGGGACACGCGATCAGCGTATACGGAAATGTAGCCATGCCGGTGGAATGTTCAGACAGCACATTGAGCTGCAGTAGTCAGTAGTGGATGGTGGAAGGAGCGATGCGCTCTAAAATTGGCTTTGTTTGATTGCTTGTCTGAAACATCAACTGCAGGGTCTGGTTGACAACGCGTCCTGCTCACACCAAGTCTGGTCGGAGATTTGTTGACAACGAAGAAGACCGCCCGGCAGAATGAGGGTTCAATGACGACTATGTCGATGGAAATGTGGAGAGAGGTCAGAGAGGTTTCTGAGAATCCACGGCGACCAGAGTGTTCACTTTACCAACCTCATAAGATGCGTCTAAGCTACATTGCCCGCCGGGTGCAATCCTCGTCCCGTCCGCGAACCCTGAACGTGTCCTGTCGACGGAACTATGCAGTACAACAAGCTGGAGCCCCTAGCATCTCGGTTTTCTCCAACGAGGCCAAGCAGCAGCAACGATCCCGCGCCGCCACCGATGTAGAAGAATCAAGAGCCACGGATTATCTAAGAGATGAGGTCGCTCTGCGTCTGACCAGTCGTCTGCTCGACATCAATCGCACCTTCGACAAGGCCCTCGATTTCGGTGCCAATGCGTGCAACATCGCTCGAATCCTTACCCTACCAGACCCCGACTCTGATTCTGCCAAACCAGTGTCGGAGCCATTGAGCTCAAAGATCGGCCATCTGACCTGCGCCGACTCCAACCAGCTCATGCTGCACCGTGATGAGAACGAGCCTTTCAACAGCGACATGTCCCTTAGTCGCCATGTGCTTCAAAATCCAGAGACACTTCCCTTCGAAGCCAATTCTTTCGATCTTGTCCTCTCATCCCTGAGCTTGCACTGGATTAACGACCTCCCATCCGTCCTCTCGCAGATCAACAACGTCCTCAAGCCCGATGCTCCCTTCATTGCCGCCATGTCTGGCGGTGACAGCCTGTTTGAACTGCGTGGTTCTCTGCAACTCGCCGAGCAGGATCGACTGGGAGGTATAGGTACCCACGTATCGCCGCTCGCCGATGTTCGCGATGTCGGCAACCTTCTTACTCGTGCTGGTTTCAAGCTCCTTACAGTCGACGTCGATGACATTATTGTCGACTATCCTAGCACATTACACTTGATGCGCGACCTGCAAGCCATGGGCGAATCAAATGCTGCTCTCAAGCGAACTCCTGGACCTATATCAAGAGATGTACTGTTGGCCACTGAAGCAATCTACAAAGAGTTGTACGGAAACGAGGATGGTAGCATCCCTGCAACCTTCCGAACCATCTACATGATCGGCTGGAAGGAGGGCGCGAACCAACCAAAGCCGCTAGAAAGAGGTACTGGAGAGATCAACATCAAGGACATTCTTGAAGGAGGAGGCTCATACAACGGATAAAATAATATGTGGGCAGCTGAATTCATTGTATATATATACAGCATAACGATAACGAGTACAAATCATTTGCCACGGCTGTTTCACTTTTCTTTTGCCTCTATCTCTACCAAGGTGCTAATACTACCTGACTCCAAAGGTGACTAGGTAGGTACCATTGGAATACTTGTTGGTATTGATTCAAGGAAGGCTCGCGAGACAGCGCCAAGCTTGGACACTCGATAAATATTTCGCGTCAGCACGCGACCTTTTACTGTTCACAACCAAAATCATCAGACTCGTACTTGAGCATGTGATAGCGCTTGCTCCTCACAGGAACATCCATCGCACACCAAATTTGACAGAGCCGTCGATCTCTAGGACGTCTAAGATCTTGTACTGCTGGCCTGTAGCCGCCGGCAGCCACAAGCTGAACGTTTGCCAAAGCTTCCGAAGTTACACGCACTGTTAGCGCCTATCTTTGACTCTGTAACGCTGCAATCATGAGCGGTACATCACCTGTGGGCAGCGGCCATACAAATGGTCAAGCCAATGACCAATCTTTTCTAAGCAGTCTGGAGAGTCAACTGGAAGGCTTTCGCAAATCTGATGCTCAACGTGATGCCTTGGTCCAGGTGAGACGATACCTATTTGGGGCTCTTCCATAAACACAGACTGATACATATCACACAGGAAGTCATACAAAAATACGCTGAGTTGCAGCAGCAGTTCCACCACAAGTCTGAAGACTACGAGAATGAGCTCGCTTCCCGTCGCATGTGGCAAGCCCAGGCTCGTAACTTCGAACGCACGCTGCAAACAACAACTATGGGACTTGTGTGTCTGAAAGGTCCAGGAGAATGAAACAGTATGCTAACATGAGATAGGAAGCGAATGGTTTCGTCCTAGCCCTAATCGATGGAGACGGTGCCATTGTGAGTCGTCATGACCTTCCCTATTGTCGCACTTTTCTGACATTTTAGTTCCACGACTATCTCTACAAGGCTGGCAGCGATGGCGGTGCTGATGCCGCTCAAGAATTGCACAACAAGATTAGGGACCATGTCGCCGAGTGCTATCCGGATCGTAACACATCTGGCTACGACATCATGGTCCAGATATTCTATAACATGGAAGGACTTAGTCATAAGCTGAAGAGTTTGGGTATCTTCAAGAATCCGAACGAGATGGCTCCATTTGCCAGAGCCTTTTCCCTAAACAAATCCTTGTTCAGCTTCATCGACGTTGGCAGTGGCAAGGAACGAGCGGATCATAAAGTTAGAGGTACACTAACCTGGTATTTGTTTAGCTACTGGTATGTACATCTGGCTGACTGGTTCTACAGAGACACTGCGGCTGTTCTTACCCAACATGCAATGCAAGCATGTGATCTTTGGTGGATGCCACGACAATGGTTATTTACCTACGCTCGACCCTTACAAACGCGACCAGAACATGGCTCCTCGTATCAGTCTGCTTGAAACCTTACCCATTCAACCCGGCTTCAAGCAGCTCGGCTTCAAGGTCGTACAATTCCCTACAGTATTTCGATCAGAGCCGCTGCCAGAGAGGTCAATCATCCCAAGTTTCGTACCTTCTGCGGTGCAGAGCAACGCTACACCTCAGCCCAACTCTGCCCTTTCTAGTCGAAGCAACTCACTTGCGACTAGTGGCGTGCCGATCAACCCATCGCCTACACCAGCACAAGCAGCTGCATCTACTTTGCCCAAAAGTACCACACCCAATCCTAGCGACAGCTCGTCATGGGCAAACGTAGGTAAAGGAGCACCCAAAACCATCAACATCGCCGCAAAGAAGACGCCAGCCCGCAAGTACATTGTCCTCAACGCTAATGACGAACGCATCGACCCGCCGCTGCCACGCGCCGACCCTGCAGCAACCACCCGCCTCCTCGAGCGCGTGCGCCACAAGAAAGTTTGCAACAACTATCATCTCAACGGCAAGTGTGATGCTGGCAAGTACTGCGACTACGATCACGGCGAACGCTTGAGTCCTGGCGAGCAGTTGGTGCTTAAGCAACGCGCCCGTCAAAGATGTTGTCCAGAGCGTGGCTACTGTAGGGACTTTGATTGCACTAACGGCCATGTCTGTCCATATGGGAAGGATTGCTATAACGATAATTGCTGGTTCCAGGACGTACACGACGTTGACACGGTAAGTCTCATCTCTTGCTTATGTCTTGTCAGTTGTCGCAAAGCAAATACTGATTCTGCTCACTGTAGAAACCTGCTTCCAGAATATTTGAAGATGGAGAACGGGAATGGAGTCTGAAATAGACGCGATTACATCGAGCCTTTTGAAACTGTGCAAAGGACAGGCGCTGCTTCAAGATCCATTGATTCCTTCTTTCGGTTGTTGTCCAGATCATTCAAGTCCAAGTCTACCTGATCTGAGCGTCTCTTTCTTCAGGAGGGTATATGCATCAGTCTTGGGGGCCCCTGTGGCGGTATTGCTGGAACGTCGAAGTACATTCTTATAAGCCACCTCGTTGATGTCTTCTTCTACGAGGTCGCTAGATTGGTTGGGACGATGACGATAACACTATTTATTATCTTTACAATATCACCGCATGTGCAATTAGTCTTGATAGCCTACGCGTGTTCTTCAGCATACGACTTCATTCCTTCTTAGGTGTGCTGACACCATCTAAGCATAATAATTCGACCTGAGTCCCCGCGCATCAGAGTCGTTCGAATCGCTATCGCTCCTCTTTGGCTCTGCTTCGGCACGGATAGCCGCTTTTCTGTCCCTTCTGCGTTTTGCTTCACCCACGAAGATGCTGATGATATAGATCAGATAGACGATGCCAGCGACAACGCCGTAAGCGATCTCACCCTTGCGAGAGCTACAAGAGGTCAGCATTCAATACAATGTAAGAATAATAAGAGAAAACTTACTTGTGCGCGAGATCGAGCCCAAGGCCACCATTGATTATGCCTAGAGTGATGATGATGCGTCCGAGCCAGATATGAGCATAAGACCAGAATGTGCGGCGCTTGTACTTCTTGAAAAGACGATGGTGCAAAAATCCAAGGATTGGCTGGAAGAAGATTAGGATGAAAAGAACAATGCCGATGATTGGATGGGCGTGGTTAAGCTGCTAGAAGTCAGAACAGATTCCCGACCATATATCTTGCCGTTTTAACATACCAAGTGGATCTGTATAGCAAGATAGATACCAAGTCCGAATGCGGCGATGAAGATGAGATATGCGAGCACTTGAAAAATAGCATGGAACCAAACGAGTCCTGGGAAACTGAACAAGCGGATACTTATGGCTCCAAAGGGGAAGAACACGACAAAGGCCAGCGATGCGAGAACGCCATGGGCGATCATAGCACGCTGAGCCTTCTCAAAATCGCCACCGAAAGGTATTGAGAAGCCCGCAGAGCCTGGACCAAACCCTGAGCCGGAAGATCCATATGAGCCAGATCCGTAACCAGATGAGCCTGAAGAGCTAGAGCCGGATCCAGAGTTGCCACCGTCACCACCACCATTCCATCCCCAAGCATAAGCAGAGCCTGACACAGAAATCAGTATTGCAATACTGTTACAGCATAGATGCCACACAAACCGAAGCTCAATGCGATTGCCGAAAGCGTTGATAGGTATCTCATGGTGAGATGAGAGCGAGCATGTGAACTCCAAGGCGTAAGCAGAGGAGGCTAGCTTATAAGTCGACACCAGAATTATACACTAAGAAAGGATGTCGAGTCGAGACAAGGCTGGAACTGTGAGACCTTAGCCTCAAGGACATGCAAACTTGATAATCCTTAAATACAGAAGACCCGTCAAGGATCAGCAAAGGTTGATGACCACGCCCAGCCCCATATCGCGACCACGAAGATGATAGGCATGCACCATGGCGTAGATTGTTCTCAGCAGCAACGTGTCACTGCGCCTCCGAAGACTTGTCGAACACAATTCACGTTTTCCTGTCCGAAGGCTGAGGAAAGATTGACGGACTTTCAAGGGTCAGCGGGGACCCGAAGACCGACCCTCAGTATATGAGCTCCGGCCACGCGTACAACATGACCTTGAAGGCCACATTCCAAGACAGGCTCTTTATGTTTCCTTGGCGGTACCTTGGGTCAGCGATTGTAGCTAAGCTGATATATTGTAAACTGCGATGGTGCTCATAATAAGCTACCTTCAACTGGCCAGGCTCTCAGCTACTGTTGTCGGTAAGCTTCGTGAGAGGTACTGCATTGAGGCACATGGTAAGCCGGGTCACTCGGTCTAAAATCGAGGCTGCACGTCGCACGATGGCAGGAGCAGGGAATGATGAAGAATACCATTCACGCAGCAGAGTGAGATGTGGTTACAGGTCGGGAGAAAGTGTCGTACGACGGGAGCCACCATCTCGGCCAAAATGCGGGGATCGACACAGGCGATCTTCTTCGTTCATCTCGCCTGCTGCACACGCAGTCCAACAATTTGACCATCCCTTGGGAAACTTATCAATTGACCCCTTGCATATCGTCAGCAACATGGTTTCAACTCGCAGCCACCCGCAAGACTTTGCTCCACAAACGTCCGATGAAGTGGCTCCACAGACTCCCTCGAAACGAACTCCGTCTTCGATGACAATGCAAAGCACCACTCACCAAGGGTACAATAATCAAAAACCCTGGTCTCATACACCGTCACTTCTCACCTTGGCATGGCTCGCTGTGTCGCTGCCGTTGGTCATTTGGGATACTTTTTATGTTTTCCTTCGACCTCATTCCATGCCTGGAGGCAAGTACCAGAAGCCTCTTTGGGTACCCTACGAGCTCTACGGGCAGGTCGATCACGTCTATGGCTGGCCCGCATATAATTCTGGCAACGGCTTCACCGCCGCCCAGTCTGCTGTGAACGTTGTCGAATGTGCGGGTTACATGTGTTATCTCTACCTGGTTTATGCCTACGGCAGGACTGAAGGCAACGTCCAAGGTACTGGTGCTCCTGACAAAGAACATGTCGGAACGCCTGGACAGAGCCGAACGGTATATGGAAAGACTGCTGCACAAGCCGTCGTTCTCCTATATGGCGTTGCTCTTATGACCTTAAGCAAGACCGTGCTTTATTGTATGCTACACCAATGTCCTACTGCTTGTCGGAACCAACAGTGATGCAGGGCTCAACGAGGCATTCTCTGGCTTCGCTAATATTGGCCATAATAGTGCCTCGGATATCTTATTCCTTTGGGCTCTACCCAATGGACTTTGGATTGTCCTTCCGATATATCTTGTCTACGTGTCTGCGAAAGAGATTTTGGAGGGTCTGGAGGTTGCCGTGAGCAGTACCAAAAAGTCTCAGTGAGATGTAGACTTGACCATATAGTCACTTGTGCTAGTCGTGACAGGCACGATATACCATGGTTCTCTTTACCTGATGACAACCCTGGTGATTCCGTTTGTTTTTGCTTCATCTCTCTGGAAGCATAAGGGTATTTTCATGACCATGCCTCTGCATACTGGAAAGCGACTTGTGGATGGTAAGACACGTGACTTGCCCGATGCTTCTGGATGTAACTTTTCGAGCGCGAAGATAGACAGCATAATAGACTATAGTACGCTGATCTCCAACCAAGACGACAGAAATTGCGAATGATTTTTGAACACAACAAAAAGGGAACAGCACAGAGAGGTTCGAAGCCAAAGAAGACAAGACTAACCAACATTACGGGATGACATCGGGGGAATGCGAAGCGCACGCCAAGGAATTTGGCCCACGCACCAGTCGCGGCTTCCATTTTTGCACACCTCGAATTTCCTTTGTTTGACCACCCGCGCCTTTACACCCAACGACGACACCAACTACAGACCAGCAACGATGTCGGAATTCCAGCCTGTCGTATGTGACGCCCATCCATCGCAGTGAGCAGAGAAAGAGGAGGAACTGGAACTTGGACTTGCGACGGCGAAAGAGGCGCACGCAACAACTGCACACCCACACGGCAGTCATGAGAGCAATGGCTGACAAGAAGGGTGTATACAGATCGTCATCGACGGCAAGGGACACTTGCTCGGTCGCTTGGCCAGCACTGTCGCCAAGCAGCTCCTGAACGGCCAGAAGATCGTTGTTGTCCGCTGCGAGGCCCTCAACATCTCTGGAGAGTTCTTCCGCGCTAAGC
>SWBJ01000250.1:0-74661 GCA_024195555.1 Aureobasidium sp. EXF-12298 | reverse complement strand
CACCCACCGTAGTACTAATCTGCCGTTCAACTGCTTATGTATGGCAGAGCGGACGGGATGCCCAGTTTTCAGCTGACTGTGGCCGTATGTGCTTGATATTCAATTTTTACCGAATATATACACATTTACACGATAATGTGTAAATGATGACTGGAGGCATGAATTTGGTTGCCGATGATATATGGTACTTGATGATACGGTAGGTGCAGCGACTCAGTAAACATAATGGTCTGATTTGTACCTCAATAGTCTTCATACGTCTGAGAAACAAGGATGCTTACTTTGAGACAAAATAATCAACTGCGTAATGCCCTGGTTGTAGGAGCCGTTCACACTAAACACATGCTCCACAATAAGATGACCATAACATGATCTTACAGACCTTTTTATCACCATACTATCTATGGCACTATGAAAGCGAAACTCTCCTCAACTATTTTAAAGCAGTACTTGTCCTGGTAATGCATTTTCGTCAGGGTGGAAAATATTACACGTCAAGCCAGGGTGTCACGTTCAACTCGAGAAAAATAAAAGGAGAAAAAAGAAGAGTAATCAATTTGAGTATGTAACGATGTCATTGAAGCACAGAGTCGAACGGGCAAAGAATGTAGAGGCTTGCTCGTAAAAGACGAGGTTGAGAGCTCGAAGTCTTACGATTTCGGACTTACCAAGTCGAGCTATTGAGTACCTTGATCTGGGCGATATATTTTGAACCGAATGAAAGCCACAGAAGCATGAGCGTACAGTGCCAGAGAATACTGCCAGACATGGAGCTGACGGTTCGGCGTCGGTTTTCGCCAACGATTTCGCTAACTGCTGGTGGTAATGTACAGCGCTTAGGTGGATAAGGCGCAGAAATGCACTTACAGCCTGGCTGCGCTGAATGAGCCTGCAGGGTTGAGTTCTGGTTCACGTCTTGCGATGGTGTGTCATGAATTGATCCCTCTTGCCAGTCTACAGGACTGCTATCGTAGTTTGACGGTGCCTCGAGAAGGGTCTCGTGGATGTGTTCGTTACGGGCGTGTCTCATTCGAATTCTCGTCGTGCAGGAAGGGGTTCGATGTACTCCGAGTACTAGAGTTGTTCGGTACTGGACAAGTTTGGGCCACTGTGAAACTGTCAGTAGCCTCAGCTCGTCTTGCCCACACTCGACCAGTGTGTCTGCCTATGCATCGTCCGCTATTGCCATCCAGCCGTGCTCAACGCTGCGAAGTACTGGTATAGACTGTCAGTCCGTACGCGTGAGTTGATCAAGCTCAAACAGACGCGAGGAGAAAGATGAGGTTGAGTTAAGAATAGCCAAGAAGACAAGACAATCCCAAGAACTGACAGACGATTGCACACATTCGACAGAGGCTTGTCATGCCCAGAACTGCTTGATTGTTCGCCATGACATCCGTCGACCGCCAAGGGTCCAGTGAGTCGGAGGCGGTTGCCAATGGAGCATGGGATATCGGCCAGGAGCTTGACATTCATGCTTGACTTGCAGCCACCTTCTTGGCTTGCTTCATGCCTGACGACATATCTTCATATCACAGCTGGAAGAAGGAAGTGCGACGGACCACATAAGGGACAGATGACCCAAGTCCAGCAAAAAGCAGCGCATCGCTGACTTCAAGATGTGCATGCCCAGACCGGCAAAATGAAGATGAATGCGGCGAAGAGCGACAAGACGGCGCTCGCCTGCTTCTAGAATCGATCAAGTCATCAATAAGATCCACACCACTTCTGCACCCTGTGCCTTTTCCCTTTGCCTCGGAGTCTATCCTGTGTACATTAGCGGCTGATATCTCCCGCCTGACTCAAGCTTCTTGTTGTTTTTGTCGTCCAGAAGGGTATTTGTTATTGGTAACCCAAGTTTGGCTCAGCCATTCAGTTCAAGGAGAGCCAACACATGTGTTGTGATAATACGGGATCCTAACGCGTCCACTTCAGCCTCTAATGAGGTTGTGGAAGACCGGGAGATTGGTAATGCTACGCGTGTTTCTCCGAAGGCTGGTCAGTAACGATCACTGTAACGATTGACGAGATAGCCGCCGCCGTTTGAACAAGGACCGAAGAACAGAAGCTCGTTGATTGAACGAGGACCGCCAAGCTGCATGCCTGTAGGCACATCTGTACGAAGGAGAGTGCAGATTGTCGCTTGCGAGACGAGTATAGTGCTCCAATAGCCGCTTATTATCCCGAAGGATCTTGGTTGGAGATGGTCATCGGTGGTGGAGGTCCAGCATAGGTTGCGCGGGTGACAGACATATCCACATCAGGTCTTGGAAGATCCATTCGGCAGCGCAACTCGATGCAAGACACCAGAAGCTCGCGCCTTAGGGAGAATTTCCCCTACTGGATGTCACCGAACCCTGAAGTTGAGAGGAAGTTTGGGACGAAGTGGCTTTGCCAAGCATAACGTGGAGCCCCGAATGGCCAGACACGAGCAACAAACGTGGAGAAATGATTGACTCTGATTGGCTCAGTCTTACTTCACCCTTCGACACGCCCTTGCAACTTCTCGAGTCTCGCTCGGCTATCTGCCATAAACGTCCCTCGGACTCACCACTCTGCGGCAAGGACCAGACAGGCGATGCAACTAGCAGAGGGTAACATCGCACAAGCCGCGAATCAACTGCAATTTTTCGCTCGGTCTTGCCGCAGCACGTGTGAGTGGGACGACTACCCAATAACTGGTCCGGAACGAGTAGACCTGACATTGCATGTACCACCAGCTTGGGAAGTATTGAAGATTCTGTCATGCAGGTGCAGTCTCGCGAGATATATTTCGAGGGCAGTATCTTCGCGACGATGATCGCCCGAACCATGTTCACGCGACAAGTTGATTTCCATGGTGGGCGAAAACGCAATGGTAGACGAAGGTATCTTCTTCTGAAAGTGTCGCAACTCCGATAAAACACGAGCTATGGACTGTGGTTCTCATGGGCTCCACGCGCCGACCGATCACTCGACATGTTGCTCGAATGGGCCGTTGTGCTAGAAAGAGCTAAGATTAGGCTTCCTGAGTTAGAAGTCAAGACCGTGCAAAGACGTTCTCAAGCACCCCAAGATCCAAAGCCACGGCCTTGGCTCTCTTGTGCGTGATACAATGCAGTCTTCTTATTGGGTCCCGACCCAAAGCGCCACAGTCTGGGCCTGCAATGAGTTGAGGAACAAGCAACCATCCGTCTGACAGCCAAGTCAAATCCTCGAGTGAAGTTGCAGTAGATAAAAGAAGCCATCTGCTCACCCCTACCTTGTTTTGTCTCGTCCATCATCAGCCATTCACTTCTGAAGACCGATCGTTCACAGTCAGATCTTTCTGACTTCTCCTTCCACTCCATTCATTGCTTCTTCCTGTCCTAGACAGTATCTCACCACAGCAATGGCCGTCCCCAACAACAGAACCGTCGGCGGCAACGCAGCCTTCCACAACTTCAACAACGACTTCGCCCATATCGAGGACCCCAACGAGCGCCGCAGACTCGCTCTTGCCGAGATCGACAAGGCTCCTTTCGGCTGGTACCACGTTCGCGCAATCATCGTCGCCGGTATTGGTTTCTTCACCGATGCCTACGACATCTTCGCCATCGGTCTCGTGACCAACATGCTGGGTGTTGTTTACTGGCAGGATGCTAAGGGCAAGGCTGCTGGTAAGATCCCCCAGACTGCCGACACTGCCATCAAGGTCGCTACCTCCGGTGGTACCGTCATCGGCCAGCTTGGTTTCGGTTACCTCGCCGATGTTGTCGGTCGTAAGAAGATGTACGGTCTCGAACTCATGATCATCATCTTCGCAACTCTCGCTCAAGCTCTTTCCTCGGACTCGCCCGCTATCTCCATCGTCGGCATCATCATCTTCTGGCGTGTTCTCATGGGTATCGGTATCGGTGGTGACTACCCTCTCTCGTCTATCATCACCTCTGAGTTCGCTACCACCAAGTGGCGCGGTGCCATGATGGGTTCCGTCTTCGCCATGCAGGGTATTGGTCAGTTCGCTGCCGGTATGATCGCTCTCATCGTCACTGTCGGCTTCAAGGGATCGCTCGAAAGTGGAAAGAACCCCGCTGCTTGTGATGGTGTCTGCCAGCTTGCCGTCGACAAGATGTGGCGTGTCATTATCGGTTTCGGTGCCGTCCCCGGATGCATTGCTCTCTACTACCGTCTTACCATCCCCGAGACTCCTCGTTACACCTTCGATGTCGCCCGCGATGTTGTCAAGGCCGACACCGACTCCAAGGCCTACCTCAACGGCAAGTCTCACGGTGAGCCCGATGAGATCACCCGCGTCCAGATGCGTGAGGCTACTGCTGAAAAACTCGAGGTCCCCAAGGCCTCGTGGGCTGACTTCTTCCGTCACTACGGCCAGTGGAAGAACGCCAAGATGCTCATTGGTACTGCCGGTTCCTGGTTCTTCCTCGACGTTGCCTTCTACGGTGTCTCGCTCAACAACTCTGTCATTCTCGCCGCTATCGGTTACACTGGTGGTAAGAACATGTACGAGGTCTACTACAACAACGCTGTCGGTAACTTGATCATCGTCTGTGCTGGTGCCATCCCTGGTTACTGGGTCACTGTCGCTCTTGTTGACACCGTCGGTCGTAAGCCCATCCAAATCATGGGTTTCACTCTCCTCACCATCTTCTTCTGCATCTTCGGCTTCGGATACAATGTCATTGGCACGAGCGGCAAACTCGGTCTCTACATTTTGTGCCAGTTCTTCTTCAACTTCGGTCCCAACGCCACCACCTTCATCGTTCCTGGCGAGTGCTTCCCTACCCGCTACCGCTCTACCTCTCACGGTATCTCTGCCGCCTCGGGTAAGATCGGTGCCATCATTGCTCAGGTCGTCATTGGTCCCCTCCGTGTTCGCGGTGCCACTGCCACCAACGCTTCTCCTTGGTTGAACCACGTTCTCCAGATCTTCGCTCTCTTCATGTTCCTCGGTATCTTCACTTCGCTTCTCATCCCCGAGACCAAGCGCAAGACCCTCGAGCAGCTTGCCGGTGAAGTCCCCGGAACCCCCGAGTACGATGAGCACACCCACGGTGCTGCTCATGGTGCTGCCCACACCAAGACCTCTGAGGATTACTCGTCGAGCAACCCTGCTGAGAAGTCTGCTGTTTAAAGACTTGCGATATGATGGCTTTTTCCTTTACTCTCTCTTGATACCACAAAAACTGTTCATTGGTGTATATAAACGGGTCTCCCAAGCGCTGGGTTGATGTTCCCTCTCGTTTTTACTTTTTTGCTTAGCGGCTTTGATTTTAGCTGGTCAATGGTTCAGCTTGATACTTAATGTTGACAACCTTCACTTTTACAAACTCTGCTTCCAGTACCTATTCTCTTGTGATTGTGCCTGTCTAGTACCTACAAATCATGTATCTCATCTACGCCCGACTCATCTTTTCGCTTCAGCGTGGAAGGTGTTGGGTGCCTTATGCAACTGCCCAGTTCCTGTGTACACTGTATGCACCCCGCCTCTCCTGCACGTAGCCTTTACACGCACCTCGCCTGTGCGCAGCACAGTTGTGCTTACTCTGCCTTGCATGTAGTTGCAGTCACACTCGGCTTCATCGGGTTGATTTAACGGCTATGCTGTGGTGTGCCCTAGAAGAGGCAGTGGTGTGCAAAAGGCAGTGGAAACAGGTACATATGACCCAGGAAGCCACAGCATTCAGCACATCTGAGTGGCCAGAATATGATAGGCTATTGAATGAGACCTTATCCAACGAGAGTAGAAACCACCTTTTAGGGTGCTCGACATATTGGTAGAACTCAATTATAATAGCGCGGTCCTTCCTTATGTAGATAGACGACATATGGCTGGAGAGGAGATCTACGTACGCGGGACGACCGAGCATGTCGGAGTCGTAGTTGATGTTCGAATAATGAGAAGTCCAGAGAAACCCTTCGGCCTTGAGGAAGAGAGCGTGTGTGTTGATAGTGCGCGTATAGTCATCATACGATCTTGAGAAATGCGCCACGTACATAGCTCGAGTAGAGAAGCCAAGTTTGCACAAGGAGCAGTTGTGGTAGCCGGGTGCCTTATACGCTGCCGCAGCATGCTTTTCCACCCAGTGGGTGATCGCATAGCGGTGGTTTGCATCTGTGAAGACCTTGTCGCCTTTGAAGTTGCATGAGGCCTTGTGAACTCCAGGATTTACATACTCGGAAGGACATTTGAAGGAAGTAGGAGGCATGAACTTGGCCATCTCTGCACATGTCCTCGAGTTGTAGTGGATAAAACGATGGCAGTCGTCTAGGAACCCTCTTCCACACTTGAACTCGCACAAGACCCCGGTGGCATTGAAGTACTCCCAGTGAGTGGGATGTTCGATATGCTGATAGAACTTGTAGCATGTAACTTCAGGATCAACCCTCTCTTTGCAGTCAGGGAAGGGGCAGCGAAAGGTGGCGTAGGAGTCGAATTCACCAATAACCTGGCAGGCTGTTCTGTACTGTAGCTCGCTGTCTACCCTATGGGCAGTACAGAGACTAGCGATGTAGAGCTGCATATCTTGTCGTGAAGGCTGCGGACCCGCGTCGACGTGTTGGATGTCATCAGCAGGAGCAGGATGGTGGAGGATACCATCGTCGTCACTCCCGAATGCATCTTCATCGACTTCTTCCATCTCGCTAATGTTGCTCTGGAGGAGCACGTCTAGATCTCGTCCTTTGATAACATGGTGTAGTACAGTGGAAGCCCTAGGGAACATACCAGCTAGTGTGGCATCGGCGTAGTGTCGATGATTGTATGGGGTAGGGTACGCTAAGCGTTCGATGCACGACTTCCACAGGTTTATCTGGTCTGCGATGGTCTTGTGTGGCACCTTTGTACGAGGATGAGAGGGTACAGGCACGTCGAAGTTGCCAGCGAATTTGTATCGTAAGATGTCAGTGGAGGGGTTATCCACTGGAGCTCTGAACGCCTCGACTACAGGCGAGCGGACAGTGTCTGTCCATTGGCGTATGTTTTGGCGTTCGTAGCAGTCCTCGGCATGTTGAGAGTACCAGTGAGCTGAGCGCTCGTCTTGTGAAGCGCAGCGATGCGTGCACCCAGCATATCCACAAATGTGGAGATAGTGAGCTAAACATTCGCGGTCCTCATCGCCGACTGAGTACAAGTCGCCTTCACCAGACAACGTCAGATGCTCGACGGCGTAGTGACCTTTCTCATGCTTGACTCGTTTGGGTAGAGGAAGGGGAGACTCTCCAGGCAGATGATGAGGAGAGCTCTCGAGGCTTCGCTTGTGCAGTCGACGAGTCGCGTCTGATTCGCGGGCATGGACTTTGTCGGAGACGTGGTAACCAGAGATGTGGTGACCAGAGACGGACTTCTGACTGACGGTTGTAGCGGTGGTGGCTGATGACTTGTATGGCTGGCGATATGAAGATGACTGTTGGCCGCGACCCTCGATCTCGCGTAGAGTGTCCATGATGGACTTCTGACTAACTGTAGTAGCGGATAGTCGTTTGCCGCGACCCTCAATCTCGCGCAGAGTGTCTATAACAGACCTTAAGGTGACGTGCTTGGAGGGAGAGTGAGTCCTTTTTGATGAAGGCCTTCGAGACAAGCTTGTGTCGTCGCCATCGGAACGGAACCCAGCAGGAGAGGAGCTCTTGGTGTGAATTTTTTCGACGAAGGCATCCGAGAGAAGCGAGTGTCCTCGCTATCGGAACGGAACCCAGCAGGAGAGGAGCTCTGGGTGTGAATCCTTTTCGACGAAAGCTCCCGAGAGAAGCGGGTGTCGTCGTCATCGGAGCTGATGCAGACGAGGGAAGGCTTCTTGCCTGGACGCTGGGGAGATGAAACGGGCTTCTTGCCTCGACGCTGGGGAGATGAAACTGGCTTCCTGGATGAGGTGTTCTTCTAGACAGTGCGATGTTGTTTGGGAGGGGAAGGTGGGACTCGACGCTTGGAGAAGAACGTCTTCTGGCGAATACGATAGCCATCGTCATATTGGGAACGGTTGAGGACTGGATCTCGAGGAGCGTGGTCGTCTAAACGTGGGCGTCCTGGGGAAGCGAAGCTCTTCTGGCGGGCATCAGGACCATCGAGAGAGTGGCGGCTGAGGGCTGGTTTTCGAGGGGGATCATCGCCTGGACGTGGGACTCTTGTGGAAGCGAAGCTCTTCTGGCGGACATCAGGGCCATCGAGAGAGTGGCGGCGGAGGGCCGGCTCTCGGCGAGAATCGTCGACTGAAGGCGGGACCCGGAAAGAAGATGACCTCTTCTGAGCGGCGGGTTGATCTTCTTCAGGCTCATGCACAGGCGAGGTGAGGCTACAGGCGATTCCGCGTTTGGTGCAATAACCACATCTAGGCTTGCTTTCATCGCACTGATAAACAGGAGGACCGTTAGTGAGTGAACGAGGGAGTGATGAGTATCGAGCGTGCTGACCTTGACGTGCCGCTGTTTGCATTGCGTATTTCCTGCGCGTGATTTGGGATTTGGTGTGACTTCGACGTGTTGCCGTTAGAGGGGGTTATAAAGGAGTGTGTTGATGGGAAGAGGATGTGTGTAGCGGAGACGGTATTGGTGGACTGGAAGGGACGAGACGATCAGCAACGTCATGTGTTCTGTATGTGGTAGCCACCCTCGGCGGGAGGAGGAATGGAAGGCACTGACAGACTGACTTTGGAGGAAGACATAAGGAATTGAGGCCTGCTACACCGATGTGGAAAATGGGACAAATAAACATGGTGAAAAAAGGAAAAAGGTCGAAAGGTTTGGATATCTATGTACATAAGTGGTTATCGAAGAGTAGGGCAGTGATTAGAAACAGATGAGGAAAAAAGCGACAAAGAAACCAGACGCAAAGAATTTGGGTATCGCTCGCCGTGTAAAAAGGAAAATCAGCCCGGAGAATTGGTTGTTGAGATCGTGTTCGGTTCACCAGCACTTCAAGCTGGAGAAAAAGCCACCCTTCTTCTTCTTCTGCGGCGATGTAGCAGCAGATTCAGACTCCGAGAAACGCAACTTCTCAGACTCGCTAGTGATGTTTGGTGCAGGAGCAGATTGATGTGTTTCAGTTGCTGCCGAGACGCGTTGGGAGTTGATCTGGTTGTAGTTGGTTGGATTGGTGAGCGAAGGGAAGTCTGGTCGCAGACCTGCTGCGTATTGTTCTCTGGCTTCGACTACGCGCTTGACGATGGCTGGTTTCTGGAATCAGTTTCTGCTGCTGCTTGTAGAGCAAGATGCGACTTACAAGCAAATGTCTCCTCGATATTGACGACTTCGCGCGCTGAGGTCTCCATGAAACCACAGCCTCTGCTCTTTGCCCATTCCAGACCTTCAGCAGCTCCGACTTGTCTCTGACCTTGAAGATCGCATTTGTTTCCAGCGACCATAATGGCAGGCCAGCACTTTCCCTGCTCTTGTCTATTCTCCCTCTCCATCTCAATCAACTCGGCAAAGAAGTCGAGGTTCTGCAGGGATTGTGCGTTGGTAATATCGTAGACGAAGAGGAAGGCGTCAGAGGTCAGGTTTGCGGCGGACCACATGCCGCGGTATTCTTCTTGGCCGGCCGTGTCGGTGAGGAAGAGAGAGTAGGTTTGGCCGTTGATGGTGCGGGTGACCGAGTACGAGTCTTCGATTGTGGGATCGTAGTCGTGGGACCAGGCCGAGCGGACGATGCGCAGTGTGATTGATGATTTACCTGACGCATTGTGTTAGCATAGTTACTGACTATGTGGGTTGGAGTGTCGGTACGTACCACAGCCGCCGTCGCCGCAGATTGTAATGGAGATCTTGTCGTCCATGCTTGATGCGCGATGGTTATGAGAAGTCTTTGAAAGAATGAGAGAGTCGGGGATGGTGCGAAAAGACTACAAGTATAGATGTCGAGTAACGGGGAGCGGAGAAGGTGTCAGAGAAGGTCGAGGTTGTCGGAGTGAGACGAGTGTCGGGTCGAGGGATGGGCTGACAGTGAAAGTTATAGTCGATAGAAAGAGAAGAAGATCAACTGCCAACAATCGAGTGCGCCAATGAATGCCAGAACGGAAAGAACAGAAGATGAAAGAGAAAGGTCTAGTGCATGTCGTATGCTGACAGAGTCATGTTGATGTTGAGATGGTGGAGCCGTCGCTGGTCCCTGGTTTGCATGACGCTCGGTCCGTTTTTACTCAAATGCGCTGTCGATCTTCCTCATCGACCATGCGGATCTGCTTTGCAGAAGAACGGCCCTGCAGGAAACACCTGGTGCTTGCTCTGGCTCTAATACATGTCTTCTTCCCTAAGGATTGAACGTCTTCTTGCTGGAGAAGCATTCAAGACTGACTGCTGGAATACAAATCATGAATGGATCTCAACGGCCCCGCGTCACCATGAAACACTTCCGAACCACGATGCCCGAACTCTCCACTTTTTAGAGCCCACCTTAGAGTTACTGCTCCTCGATTCATGCTTATGGACCAGTACATTCTGAAACATCAGTAAAGGAGTAGACTCCATCCGCGAAAGTAAGTTGTGCATGTGAAAGATTCAATTTGAGAAGATACTGCCTCTACAAGTTACTCATCTGGCCCTTAACTTGGATATTCTGCAGCTGACGCATATCATATGTATGCACTGGAAGCTCCACGTCCTTCGGCGCTGTGACAATACCAAACTCGTGCGTATAAAACCCGGAGATACCATGGAATCCAACTATCCTCTCTCCCGGTCCAGGTTCCATCACCTTGATATCGTCAACATGATTATAACGATTGAGCACGCCCGCTTTGGTCCCGTCAGACAAGGTCATGGTTATACCGCCCAGGCAGTGCCTGCCCCATCCATGCATCTTTACTTCGACTTTGACAATGTCAATGCCTTGAGGGAGGTTGAGCATTTGAGCGTTACCGCCGCCCATGTCGAATCTGGATCCGTCTAGGTTGTAGCGGTATCCGCAAGGTGTTTTGTGGCCGTCCTCGTAGTATACAACAGCACCGTCGAGCACAGCGCCAACGCGGAGATCAATTTTCTCTGCTCTGCTCAGCTTGCCGTTTGGACCTCTCTCATTAAGCATGACTGTCCATCGATGTCCTTCCTCCGGGTCGCTCGCAAGGGTGGATTGTTTGTTCAGGATGATGTTGGAGTTGCTGATGCGTATAGGAGCCCGATGCACTATTCTCCAGATACATGGAACTCGTGTGATTTGTCCGTTGCAACCGAGTACTCCTACGGCGAGTGGTATAGACCGGTCGAATTCGTCCAGCTCGAGAACGACTGAATTGATCTTGTCACTGGTTCTCGAGCAGTCGTAGGTGTGCCATCCGATGTTCGTGCCGTTGGTGACCTTAATCTGGGCAATTCCGGTGCTGCACTCGATGACCATGTTGTCGGAGCTTGAGTCTTCAGAAAAGTGCGGAGTGATTGTTGGAGGATTGGTTGATTTGGTAGGGAACGAAGATGGCTTGGACCTGCGTCGTCGAACCGTGCCGCATCCACCGCGTTGTTTGATAGTTGAGATGCGCATCTTGAATTGTTATACGAGAGGATTTAGGCTGTTGATAGAGAAACTGGTCGAAGAGGTTGAAGGTGATTATGGTGTGGACAACAACGGACGGGCGGTAGACAAGCATTAAATATTACTCCTACCTTGATGCACAAGGATAGTGCTCTACCTCAAATAAATCGATGTTGCCTGAACTCATTACGGCTGGGTGCAGCAGCCTTAGACGAGACGGGTTTCAAGGCGTCAACAGCCCGTGTCTGTCGCGGACCAGGCAGAACCGTCGCTTTTCGCGTCAAGGTCAAGTTTCGCAGACTTGAGTCGCGCCATAATCGAGACTGTTCATGACTATCACGTATCTCGAGACGACAAGATTCGATACAAGACAATATGTGAAAGAAGAAGATAAAGTTGTCTTCAAGCGACGAAAAGCATTCTTTTCGCTTGCAAAACTCTCGGGAATGGTTTGCGCGAACGTCATACCTCGGTAATGGGCATCCACTCTCACCTTCCAATCGCGTGTCCTCCCACTCATATCAATATCGACAAAAGTGAGCAACAAACACGAAAAACAGACCAAACCAATAGTGTCTGTGATATCTGGCGGCGTTGCTGGAGGCGTGGAAGCTCTGGTAACATATCCGTTCGAATTTGCCAAAACCAGAGCTCAATTGCATGTCCGCAAAGCAGGAGTACCATATCCACGAAACCCATTTGCTGTGGTTGGTCAAGTCTACAGTCAAGAAGGATTACGTGCACTGTATAAAGGATGTGCAGCATTGGCGGTGGGATCGATCGGTAAAGATGCAGTCAGATTTTTGTCCTTCGACACCGTCAAGAATGCCTTCAAGGACCCCGAGACTGGAACATTGTCACCATTGAGGAATATGCTAGCTGGAATGGCTGCTGGAGTTGTTGCAAGCGCCACTGCAGTAACACCCACGGAAAGAATCAAGACTGCTCTGATCGACGATGCTAGAGGACCCAGACAATTCACCTCCACCATGCACGCAGTCAGGACAATCATAGCCGAAGACGGCTTCAAAGGCCTCTACCGAGGATTTGCAGGAACAACACTGAAACAAGCTTCAGCGACCAGTTTCCGCATGGGAACCTACAATATCCTCAAGGACTACGAGAAGAATCACCATATTGAGCAAAACACGGCTACCAATTTTGCGAATGGAGCTGTTGCTGGTATCACCACCACATTGGCCACACAACCCTTCGATGTTATCAAGACAAGGTCGCAGACTGCGAAGGCGACGACGACGATGGAAGCTATTGCGAGCATTTGGCAAGATGATGGCATTCGTGCTTTCTGGAGAGGCACGTTCATGAGATTGGGACGCACTGTGCTTGCGGGAGGAGTGCTGTTCACAACGGCAGAGGCTGTTGCAAAGATTATCAACCCGATCTTAGACCCGATAGTATGATGAGGGTATCAAGTCTCAGTCTCCCTCTAACGATGACGAGCGTCTTCCAGCAATCGAAGCATGTACATTCCATGACGTTTCAACAGCACCTTCGTGCATGTATTCGATTCGAACAAGTTGCGTCTCTCGTGGTCTATGGTCAAAGCGGAGTCTTCGAGCATGAGCGCCTGTTGTTGTTACTTGTATAGTCAAATTATCCAAGTCACGTCGTGTATGCTGCTGCCGAGGAGCAAATGATGACTCGCGTTCTCGCTTCCAGTCCGGAAGAATGTGATGTAGCGCGTATCACATTCAAGATTGAGCCTTGGGGACCGAGTTTGCCTTGCTCCATCCCCTCCACCATCTTGCTTTCCATCAGCAGCAATGACTAAGGAGTGGTGCAAGGTTGGTGCTGTTCTCGCAACGTCGTATACAATGTGAAGGAGAGCGCGATTTCCAGGCTGCTCTTAGAGGGTCCCTGATATTCGCATACACCATACTACACGCACAAGGTCCCACTCAATGTCCTGGTAGCGGCGTGTTGTGAGAGGACTGGTCGCTTGCTACAGCAGTCCAAGATCGTTGGACCAACTCAGCCCATTCTTTTTTCGACTCGAGCAAAATCGGCAAGATCGCGTGCACAAGTCGCTTTCCAGCATCCGCCGCCCACCATCGGTCCCGGAGTAGATGGACGATAACGCCATAGTGTGCGAGTATCGCTATTGCTAGGGGATCCCTAGTCTCAATGAGACTCACGTAGTCGTCACTCAATGTGACTGGCCATGTCATAATTCCTGACATAATGCCGCCTGTGCAATAAGATTCCATAGCTTGTTGGAGGAAGGTTATGGCATTGGAGTGATGTTCACCGTCTGCTGTCTTCAAGACCTCTTCGCGTAAGAGCTCAAGTTCCGTGTCAATTGTACTTTGGAGTGTTAGCCTAAGATGTGATACACTGCAGCGATCGATCAATCATACCGGCACATGTCAGGCAGTGTCACACCTGTACCGTTTCCAGAATTTAGATTACCCGGGGTGTGCGGGTTGAAGAGAGTTCCGAAGCTCGAGAGACGCAATAGATCGCTGTAGTTGTTATGCACCAATCCAACACCAGCAATGAACTGGCGCAACTCGAGTATGTCGACTAGAGCATCCGATAACTGGCGACTGTGCTGCCAATGAGACTGCGCTATTGAGAATATCATGATGAGTATAGAGCATGCGAATATGGGCTCGTAATTGCTCGAGTCAAGGCAGCCTAGAACATGCTGGAACCCGATGAGCGCTTTGTTCTCATAATCCAGAGCGGCGCAGTCCCAGACAGGATCCTCGAAGGAGAGTTGACGTGCGGATAATGCTAGGAGCGCGTCCAAGAGAAACTCGTGCGACAGAGCCAACTCTGGTACAAGTACTTGCCACAGATGAGTTTCGTCGGAGTGCTGTCTCATCGATTTGTATGCATTGGTTGACCAATTGTGCATGAGTTTTAACTCTAGCACTCTAGTCTCGCCAGACCGGGTGACCGAAGATGACATAGATCCCGATTGTTCGGAGGGTGATGCGGTTACGCTTGTCAAATTGCTGTGGCTCGATTCAACGAAGCTGCATACAACCTCGCGTTTGAGGCAATACCCACAACTGGGCGTGCCTTCATCGCACTATCAAGTATTCAGTCAGCAACGGAAACAGTGGACTTTGTGTTGCCGATATGAGCTGAAAATGTCTGTAGGCACGACCACAAGAATACATAGCGAGCATGAATCCTGACCTTGACATGACGTTGCTTGCATTGAGTGCATCCTCGGCGAGACTTGGTATGACTTCGACGCTGCGACATTGATGATCCGTAAAACAGCTGTATTCAAGTACTGGTTGGCGTATAGAACACGAAAGATCCTATAGAAGACACAGGTGGTCTGCAGGCTGCCTTTTGCCCACGGAAATTCCCAGACCAATCAAATCATGAGTGGTCCATGTATAGCTTCAAGAGGCGCTCAAGATTAAGGTAAGAGCGAACAGGTCGACAAGTAGACATCGTTTGATTGTGCCCTAACTTCAGCTTCCGAACACTGTGTAGTGCGGGGATCCTACGAAGAAGCTCCATGAATGATGCCAAGCAAACGCGTGTAAAATGAAGAATCAATCATTCGAGGAACACTCATCTTTCTATTTGAAGGCATCTTAAGCGACGAACAGGTTCTCGGAAGTTTCAGTGTTCATGCTGAGCTGTGTCTGGTCCCTTAACGATCTGATGCGCCCACGCGTTGAGGAAAAGCGGAATTAGCACGACGTAATACGCAACACGAAATACGCAATACGCAATACGCATCTCAAACGCCTGGCATAGTTTTTTCGCTCTGCTCTTGCACACTTCACAAGTCAACGGCAGCACGCCGTGTGTAGCAAATGTTGCTATCTTGATGCTGGCGCAGTATAATCGCTTGGCAGATTGCGCATCTGCCTTACACGCAATACGCAAACTGCGGCCGTAGGTTTCAGTAGACTGCGGATGTTACTTATATGGGTATATTCCCCTACTGTTAAGTATCATATTCCGTCCAGTATCCCCTCTCGTTCATCAACCTTCTTCCTCTCACATACTCTGGTCTATCAAATACTCTTTCCTTCCGCATAGTCCGACTTCTACGCTGTTCCCGATATCATAACATCTGCCAAATTCAGGATTCAACCCCAGACCAAGGACCATCGAAGACACTTTCCCAGAATACAGTCCGAATCTCGCCATCAAGATGTCAGACACTCAATATGGTGACTTCAAGCTGTACCGCTATGATCCAAGCATAGTTGGCGCGATCATCTTCGTCCTCGCGTTCATCGCAATGACTGGTTTGCATTTCTACCAAATGATCCGAACCAAGACGTACTTTTTCGTGCCATTTGTCATCGGAGGTCTCTTCGAAGTCATTGGCTATGCTGCAGTAAGTCTCTCCTCAATGAACAGTCTTCACATCAACTGATCTCCCTTCTAGCGTGCCAAAGCGAGTCAGGAAGCTCCCAACTTCAGCGTCCCTGCCTACTCTATCCAGGCCATTCTAATCCTCGTAGCATCAGCGCTTTTTGCCGCGAGTATTTACATGGAGCTGGGACGCATTATCCTCCTTACCGACGGAGAGCAACATAGTATTATCCCTAAGAAATGGCTCACCAAGATCTTCGTCATCGGCGATGTTGTCTCATTCTGCCTGCAAGCCGCTGGTGGTGGTATCATGGCCTCTGGCACAATCGAGGCACTCGAGAACGGCGAACACATCACCATCGGCGGTCTTGTCATCCAAATCTTGTTCTTTGGATTCTTCATCATCGTCAGCATCACTTTCAACATGCGCATGAACAAGATACCCACCAGTCGCAGCATGATCAGCTACAACCCCTGGAAGAAGCATCTCTACACTCTCTACGGCGGCAGTGCGCTCATCTTGATCAGATCGATCTTTCGCTTGATCGAGTACAGCCAGGGCAACGACGGATACCTTATCTCGCACGAATGGTTCTTATACATTTTCGACGCTTGTCTGATGTTTGCCACCATGGCCTTGTTCGCTTGGTTCCACCCTAGTGAGATCTGGGCTTTGCTGAACAAGAACGGCGGCAAAATGGTGAGCCATGGATACAAGATTGAGGCATCAATCCCTCTGATGTGAGGACCGTGTGATGTCGATACAACCAATCAAGGCCGTCATCTCAGCTTGTCAACAACCATCAGCATATATACCAAGCAAGCGTTTCTTTATTTCTTATGTACAAAACTTCCATGCAGTTTGCGGAGTTCATACCACTTGGGCGAACTTTTGTCTCTTGGTCTCATTTTCATTACAAACACGCTATTTTATCTCTCCTATATATTACCTTACGCAGAGCTGAGTGCTTTGAATCTTTCCATTAAAGCAACAATCTCGCTTCCAGTCCATTGCTGATGTTCGACTAGCCATTGACCTTCGGCAGCACGCTGAGAGTCAATCAGCTTTCGAGACTGGCTGTTGACCGCAGAGCGTACACTCTCTGCAATACCAGCCACCGGGTAGGCAAAGGCGCCAAGCGCACCAGCCGCGGGTTTGGTCACAATACCGGCCAACCCCTTACCAAACCCAGTTGCCAAGCCCACTGCACCTGACTTCTTGTACTCCTTGTAAGGCTGCACGGCGAGACCTGATATACCATCCATCAAACCCCACGCTAGAGATTTGCCGCCAACAGCAAAACCACTTCCAGCTCCTGTGACTTTGCCGTTGTCTCGTACTTCGTCGCCATAGTATTTTGGTGCTTTTTGGAGGCCTTCCGCTAGTGCTAGAGGCATGTCGAGTGTGAATCCCTTGATAGCTTTCGGGGCTAGCCAGGCGAGACTCTTTGCGCTGGCCATTGCTGCTTTACCGCCCACAGAAGGTCTTTTATCGCGTGACTTTGTCGAGTTCACCGTATGGATACTTGCGCTCGAGCTCTTGGGAGTGTCGAACCTTTCCAGTTGCTGAGAGACAAGGGAGGCCGAACTTGCGCTATTTTGTGCTTGCTGTCGTCGCTCCTCGCCGTATACTCTGATAGGTTCGGTGACCATGCCTGTAAGGCAGCCAGTGATATCCACCAACGTACCTGTCAATGCAGACGTTCCACCACTTAAAGGATCCCACCTGACAGGTTCGATTGACAAAGGTTTAGTTTGGTGACTGATACAGATTAGCATGTACCGAAAGATCTGCTTGATGGTTGACCTACGGCTTTAGCTCTTTTCGAAGTTTGGTCCATTGCGATATCAGAACCTCAGCGGCCAGTTTAGATATCTTGACCGGCTTGCGACCTGATTTGAGCGTCCAGACTGCCGGTTGGTCTGGAATAAGGTCACATTGCATCGTCTTCAGTGGAAGATGCTTATGGAAAGACTCCACAGCAGCTTGGACACCCTGTTCATTTCCCATCTTTCTGGCGATAGCTTTTGCTGCTGCTGATGTTTCTTCTCTCATGAGGAACTGAATTGCTCCAGCTAGTGCAGCAGCAGTCATCTTGCGCGGCGGCAGAGGCTCTGGTCCAGCTCCAGAATTTGCAACCATGTGGCCCCAGAAAGGTTGGCTACCTATTGTTAGCCTCTTTGATCACGAGCGAGGTGGTTATTTTTGACTTACTCTCCAAAGAACGGACAGACCAGAGTCGGAAGACCATTTCGAAGTCCGCAAGCGGTAGTGCCTGCGCCACCATGGTGCACGACAGCTGCCATACGTGCGAACAACCATTCGTGTGGACAATCATCAATGTAGTATATGTGGTCATTCGCTGCGCCGATGAGATTAGACCACCCTTTCGAGATGATAGCTCTCACACCAACAAATCGCACAGCATCGAGAATTGTGGTCAGCATTTGGGCAGAGTCTTCAAGAACAATGCTTCCGAAGCCGATGTATATCGGTGCTGGTCCCGCAGCTAGAAATTTGACGAGGCCTGGCTCGGGCTCGTACGCAGGTGTGTCACGGAAAAAGAATCCACAGACATCTTAGAATCTATATTAGCATACGATCAATCGGAGAGCATTGACTGCGCTTACCGATATAATCTGCCCAGTCGCTAGGTTTTGGCACCAAGGCTGGCGACCAACAGTATGTAAATGGAATCTTAAGCACTTTCGCTAGTGCAGGACCGTCGACAAGGTTGATAGGTTCCAATTGGATGCTTTCTCGCCAGTCGTTGATTACATCGCCCAAGCTATGTCGAAGTCAGCCATTCTGAAAACCTGAGAACTAACGGTTCGTCTGGACAACAACTTACCCTTGCCAGGTCATCCAGTCGACCAAGTGATATGACAGATAGTTCGCTGCCCCGTGACTGCCATCAACATTGGTCAAGTTGGCCAAAGGATGTGGGAAAGCACGAGTACCAGTCCAAGGCATGGTGAACATGAGGTGAACTGGAATCCCCAAAGCCTGGGCACAATGTATATGAGCGAAGCTAGGAGGGTTCGCAATGATCGCATCCGCAACAAAAGGCTGGCCATTGAGCGGATCTGGCAGCACACATGAATCCCAGCACCCGGATAACATGCCAGCGACCATTCTGCGTTTCCGGCTTATCTCACCAGACATCATTGTTCTCATGGAAGGCATAAGACTGGGATTCTTGACCATATATGCCATCAATGAAGCCGGATCTCCTCCTATGGGGTAGAATTCGAGTCCGGCTGATCGGACAAAGGCGGCAAACATATCGTGGGTGGCAAGTCTGACTCTGTGACCGTATCGCTGGAGCTCAGCACCTAGAGCGATAAATGGTTGTACATCTCCTCGGCTGCCTACAACTTGGATCACGATGTTAAGCTTGACAGTCCATGTCTGATATGGTAGTGTACTGGAGCTGGATTGTATCTTGTCATCGTAGACTGGCGGAGCTGGCTGTGCGTCTTCATCCGGTGTAGAAGGAAAGCACTTTGAGAAGGTTCGAATGAAACGCGAGTTGAAATCGATATCAACACGTCCGTCATCTAAGCATCGAGTCAGTGCTATTGATCTAAGAATACGTGGAAACCTCTTCACCTCTGATATAATATGGACCCTCAGCCCCATCTACTACAGTTTCAGGATCGTGGCTAGCATCGTAAGTTTGGTCGTAAGTCTCTGTATACTGCGGAGGAGCTAGTGATTCTGATTCGAAGTCGGTACTCGGAGTCCTCTCGAGATCTCTGGTCTCATTGTGTTTTGCCATTGTTGTATCGATCAATTGATTTGTGCCAGGAAATCACAAGCTGAGAAGATGAGTGGAGAGACTAACAAACACAACACGAGTATCTCTTCAAGCATTTTTGAGACTCCAGTTTTGTAGGCAGCTACATTAAAAGACCCCACATTTAGAACATGCTGGTGCCAAGTTGTCGGGTCGAAGGATTTGAAAACGAGAGGGCCGTCTGCGTCTTGTGTCTCTAGTCGCATTCCCTTGATATCCTCTGGTGTTTCATTCCCGCACGACAGTGTTGAACTGCTCGCCGCTAGTTCTGTGCGATACTAACCTGAGGTTCATCGCGTTCTTTATTGATGATGACAGAGAAGGGACGAGCTGGAGTCAAGGAACATCAAGGCTGAAGCGAGCACATCGTCATTTTAATACTCGCTTCAGATTCGGCAAGGACGGTGCGCTGGTTGTTCCCCTGACGCAGACGCGGTCTTGGCGGCAGCTATCGATTCTCACCTCCGCATACGATGTCTTTTATAGTGACAGAGTAGTATGTCCGTTACAATGTGATTGGATCATGCGAAAAACTGCTGCATGATTAAGATGCATCACAGCTGCAACAAAGCGAAGTGCATGCGTGAGGCTGAAGCACTTCTGTCCTCTCGTATAAATGATGCTCGCCTTGGAGGACTTCTCGGTTCCACACTTCCATCATACCAAGTACCTGTCACTACCCAGCCAAATCATGGCAGAACTATTTGGAGCCGTAGCCTCTGGAATGGGAATCGCTGGAGTTGCTGCCCAAGCTATCGACGGCACCCGAAAGCTGCAGACCTTCTGCAACGACGTCCGGGATGCTCCTGAGGAGATTAAACATATGACTAGCGAACTGGAGATTCTGCTAAGTACGATAGCCGGTATCGAGACTCAAATCCAGAGGAATGCTTCGCTATGTCAGAACTTGAATCCAACACCAGCTTTGCGCTTTGTCGATCAAAGTGTGAAGTCCCTGAACGCTGTCATCCAGAAACTCAACACCGAAATCGCGCAGAAGCGAATGCTAGGCTCGATCAAGACGGCGTGGAAAAAAAAGATCCTCGAAGCGCATATGGCGAAGATAGAAAGATCAAAGACTTCGCTGGGACTCGCAGTATCAGCCTACTCCACGTAAGCTGTGTGGCTTTGTTTCTTCGGACCAGGTACTAATTAATGCAGCGAGCTGTTCCTCCAGACGACGATGAGGACTGATACAATGATCGGTCAACTAGGCATGCACGTGTCAACATTGACAACGTCTTTTCAAGCCCGACAGATGCCCGCATCCTCACCTCAGACGAGCAACAGTCAGCAGATCAAATGTAGTCAACAGCTTCTCATCGACGACGACTACGACCAACAAAGAACCAGAAAGAGATCCAAGTCCTCAAGATTGATTCCAGTCCTGTCGTTCTCCCTGATACTACCCCACTGGTTAGCGCAGTCCTCGTTACAGATAAGTGTATGTAGAGCAGCTCAAGGCTGGTCCTTGAATCTCAAGCCGTACCGGACAGTACCACACAATCCCGAGCTCTCGGATGTCATCAAGCGCGGCGACTTCAACAAGTTTCGGTACCTCATCGACTCGAATCAAGCGACCGTGTTTGATCGAGATGAATGGGGGTGGACAATTCTACACGTATGATCTGTCTGTCTTAGCACTACACTTCAGCCTGCTGACTTTAGATAAGAGTGTCACAGCATTAATCTCCCACGAGAATCTAGAAGCGTCCTCGTGTATGGCTCGTCTTCTTATCGAGCGTGGCGCCAATTTGAATGAGCGAACTAATCAAGGCGTGTAAGTTGACCGCGCAATGAGATTAGTCGTGACGTATCGCTAAACTACCGACTTCACCCCAGTCTTGCAATTTATCACCTCAGCACGTTTGACTCCTGCTTCTCTATGGAATCTCCAGGCGAACTGTGGAGCATGGACTTTCTTCGACTGCTTGTGGGTGAGATGGAATTGGACCCGGAGTCTTTCTGGGAAACTTATTGTCAACACGTCCGCATTGAAACTAGTCCGAGGACCGAGCACGAGCTCAAGCGAATCTTTCCATTGGCTTCGAGGGAATATCCTACTCTCAAGATCGGAGTGAAATTGGACTACATAATCCAGACCAGACGGTCTTGCATCTCGCCACAAAATCTTGCGGTCTATCTAGACATCGAGGGTATCGAGACTGTCTTTCCAAAATTGGATGAATGCCTTCAAGGCGATCTCCTGCGTGTACTCATCATGCAATGGGGATTACATACAGCGAGTGTGACGTCAGGCGAAGAATGGGGAGAGCTCCTCCGAGCGTTGATTGCCGCAGGGGCCAAGCTTGACACGCTTTGTAGCCGGAAAGCCGAAGAGAATACAGGCTGGCCGAAACATCGGAACCCAGGAGACGAAGTAGTGGTTGAAATGATTCGTCAATCCATCGGACCATATACTTGGGCAAGCGCAGATCTCTCCAAGCGCGTTTTCGAGGCTCGAGATAGTCTCGCAGGGTTCCGACGTCTCATTTCACGGATGGAGTATCTTGGGATCAAGCTTGAGACAGTTCAGTCTTGCAAAAGGCATGAAATCAGTGTTGACGCGGATTTCTTGTGGCTGCATCGCACAGCTTCGGTCCTGGAGCCATACATCGAGCCACATACTTTGAGCTCGTACTACGACGATAAGCTGTCGACCTGGGTGATGTGGGACTCGACGTATGAAGGGTACTGCGGCGAATTTTGGGACTTGTTGGAACACCCAGAGCATGTGATGCCGGGCACATGGATTGATTAGGTAGAGACTGAGTATGTAAACCCTGGTTCACTAGACGAGCAATACACGTTGGCCCAGAGATTCCATAGCAGCAGCCCAGTCCCAACATTCAGATCCGTTGTTGTCGCGTGATGCCCAGCATTTTTGCATGATCCGTAGAGTGTCTGTGGTGTTGCCGAAAGCGTGTGCTTCTTCGCCTAGATCCTGGATCAGACTCCCAAAATATGATTGAGTCGACACATCCTCAGCCATACTTCCAGCAACGCATATTGGCCAGATAAGGTTTCGCAGAGCTTGAGCATCGCAGATGAATTGCAACTCTTGTAGAGCATTCATTGTGTCAACGACACTATTGCGAACATCGTCAAGTTTCGGGTCAGCTCCTGAGATGACTGTATTCAGGTACACCTGAGCAGCATGTGCGAAAACCAATGTTATTGCTCGTATGAAAGCTTCTTGTTGAACGCCAGGGTTGGTAAGAACCAGATAAGCGCCCATGGTACCCAGGTGCGAGAGGCCCAGTGCGGCAAACGACTCATCAATTTCTGCGCGGAGACTAGCAATTCCGTCTGCTAGACGCTTGCGGATAGGATTGCCTTGCTCGAATAGTTTCCAGAAGCTCAGGCTGCATGTCGAGGTTGCCTCTGTCTTCCAAGCACTGAGTGCTGCGATATCGCCGACGGCTAAAGCAACCCATGGCTGGCAGCCTATAATGTTCGCTAGGTCGATTTGTCCTTGCAAGAGATCAAGAGCTTCGGCGCGAAGACGAGGAGCCCCATTTGTAGAAGCACACGACATGATGTCAAACCACAGCACGGCTCCAACAAGGAAGTCTTCTGCATTGCTCTCCAGACGATGAGGTTCATTCCCGCTAGGCGTACCCGGGTCTTGGGTTCCAGGTGAAGCGTTATTTCCTACGGAGTCCATTCCGCGAACCACCGTAGCCAAGGCATCTAGATGGACTTGCCATTGGCTCGTTCCACCACGGAAGAGCTCAAAACTGATGAACTGTACACCGCAAGCAAGGATCTGTAGTCTTCTTTTCCGACCCGACCCTGCGCCAGTCGACACCTCGTAGCTGCTTTGCAAGAATATCTGAAGCTCTTGCAAGGCACGATTGTGATGTTCATTAAGCTCGTTCAAAGTGTCGTGATAACGCTGACCTCGTGCGGAACGAGCAAGCAAAGAGTGCTGGTGTAACGCGCCTAGACTGAGAGCAGCATGATATAGCGGCTTTGTTTCGGTCAAAAGCCATAGCAGCCAACCACGGCCACCGTTTGCTACGGAAGGTGTGTGGAATCGAAACTGTAGAGCAAAGACGTGGTCCAGGTAGTGCATCAACAACTCTGCTTCCCGGTGATATCCGAATCGAAAGTAAGTTGTCGCAGTTGGAGTCGGCGCTATTGAAGGCGATTGACTTGGACCTTCATGGAAGGTCAGAGGCGAATAATCCACTTCTGATGGCCTAGGACGTGTTTCCGAGATATTGAAAGGGTCATCAGCCTGCCCACACTGCTCCTCGTATGCTTCCGCTGATGCGTCTTGCACGACTGTAGGTTCTTCAGTATTCGCAAGCTCCTCATCACTTCGGACTTGATTTGCTTCCGTTCTTCGGCGCTTTCTGTTCTGCTTCACAGCGTCTTTGATCTTTTTCAGTTCATCTCGTTTCAGACTTTCGCTATCCATCCATTCAGGCCGTTCACCAAAGCCATGACAAGTGACGTTACGCGACTTGCACGCGAGACATGCTGGCTTTTCGCCATCGCATTTCTTACGACGTAGTGTACACGTCCAACAGCATCCAGTGTTTCGACGCGTAGGAGTGTCTCGAGTTGATGACATGTAAGCCCGACATGGATCACGGCTCGTTCAGCATTTGAAGACAGAAGGAGAGTTGAGATGAATATCAGGTGTGAAAGTGGGTCCAGCCAGTAAGCAGTTGTTGCCGAACTCGAAGCCCGATGTTCATCCGAACATGGCAAGATTAGACGCGAGATTCTCCAAGGGATGCCCCTTTCCAACTTCGTCTAACATGCATCACTTCCTCCGCAATGATCAGGGGCTCTCAATCAGCAGCAGCGTCTATATCGTTACTACTACTGTGTCTTCCAAGGATCAATAGCCGTCACAATATCTATTTTCACTGCCTCCCAACGTCGCTTATCACTCCTGGATGCTGCTTATGCAGCCAGCAAGCAAAAGGAATGGCCATACTAACAATGCGGTCCTCGCTCTTCTCGACGGAGCGTTGGATCTGAACGGCTTCCTGGCTTTAGCTCTACACCGGCTTTCAGACCCGAGATGAGCAGTTTGATCGCAACGACTCACATTCCCATCTCTCCATATCGCATCGTTTTACGATGAGCGATTCAGAACCACGTGGAATTTGAGACACGACTACTTCGGATGGTGGTTCATCAAGCGATTCAGCAACGAGCTATCGTAAGGAGCTCGAGAGTCCTGGTACGAGAATGCGACCTTGCTTGTAAGCTGCTACACTCGCACTGCTCTGTATGAACGTTGCGTGCACCCTTGTCGATGGACGGCATGCAATCTTTAGTCTTGGCCTCCAGCTGAGTTCACTCCTGACAAGTGCATCTCGCAACTCTATGCCCTGTTTTATCTCCAGTGCGGGTGGTGGTCTATTTTGGTGAGTTAAGAAGATCGTAGGTATAAGTCTTCCCATCACCCCGTCATCGTCCCTTCCCATCATCAAGCATCAGTCCAACTCAGAAGTCTATACTTCAACCCACATTCATTACCATGCTTTTCGCAACCCTTCCACTCATTCTCGCAGCCACCGCGCTCGCAAGTCCTCTTCGTCAACACGACCATTTCTTCAAGCGTGCCTGCACTACCGGATCAGACACCCCCTCCGACTTCCTTGCCTACCCAGCTTACTCAGCCGCCGCAAATAATGCCTCTACACCTACTGGCTACACAAACACTTTCACCGACCTGCATGCCAGCGCAAACGCAGACGGCTATGGTGGCTATACCACTCTCTCCACCTACGACGTTGCCTCCTGCGCTGCAAAGTGTACAGCTTCCAGCAACTGCCGCGCCTTCAACATTTTCTACGAACGCACTGCTGTTGCATCCTCATCCTTCAACTCTTCCTGCTCCAGCACCGCAACAATCAAATGCGTATTCTGGAACGGCGCAGTCACAGTTTCCAATGCCGTAAACACCGGCTCCACCCAAAACAACTTTAAAATCGTCATCGCAGGCTCCAATGGCTACGTCTCCAATACCATATATGCACCAAGTGGCTACACTACCCCTCTCTATCTCGGAAACGCCGCTATCCAAGCCCCATTGGATTGCAACTCCAAAGACACATATCTCGGATTCCAAATCTTCACTGGAAGCTTTGATGCAAGCAAATGTGCGCAAGCATGTTCCACTCAAGCTGCTTATTCGCTCGCTCATCCACCTGCTGATGGTAGTGTGGCTAAGACTTGTTCGTTCTTCAACACTTTCCAAGAATTGAAGAATGGGGTTGTGTTGGATCAGAAGTGTGTGTTGTATAGTCAGTCTTGGGGTAAGACTGTAGCAAAGAATACGGGATATTCCTATGGTGGGGATGTTTATACGGTGGGGTTGTCTTATGCTTATAGTAATGCTACGGATGCTGGGGTTTGTGTCAAGGCGTAGAGTTTGGCAGACGAGAATGACTTCATGGAGGATGAAATATGATGGTGGAACTAGAGGTAATCGAATACAGATACAGTCCATTAGAGAGAATTCGCACTAGATTTGTGATTCAAATGTTGTTGTCCCAATTGCACTAGGTCAAGTTATCATAACGAAGACAGAGCTGAGTATGTTGTGCCATTGACCGTGGGTCGTGACTTCCATTCCAGCTTAATGTGACATGAGGTGCAATGTGAAGGATGGTCATCAAATATCTTGAATTTTCGAATGCTCGCCAATGACAGAGTATATACTATACACGAAAAAGACCCCTAACCTAAACAACGCCAATACGAAACCCCCGCTTAATATGTAAGCAACTTACCCTTCTTCTTTGTCAAATCAATGCCTTCCTTAGCATAGGCACAATACCTATCCTTGATAGACACAACCTCATAAGTACCCTCTTCACTAGCCCGAATAGCCATATGATGATCTTGAGACAACTCGCTTCTCATCTCCAAAACTTCAGATCGCTGACCACGACGAGCATTGGTGCTGCGTGTCCATGTAAACTCGAAAGGTGGTGTACCGCCAAAGTCAAAGGTGATTTCGGCTTCGCCACCCTCGTGGATGTCGACTTGTGATTCGACGCCCTTGCCCACGCGCACTGAAGGCATGCCGTGGATTTTCTTCTCAATGTTGGTGGATGCGCGGCAGGAGGAGCCAGAGTCGCTGACGCCGGTGATGGTGAAAGTGCCAGGTTTCTCTGCTAGACGCTTGAAAGTCGTTGAGCCGGAGCTGGCTTTGCGAGCTACGCCGTTGAATTCGTAGTAGACTTGGAAAGGTGCCTGGCCAGAGAGAGCGAATGAGATGCGATCACCGACACAGAAGTCTTCCTGATTCTCCAGAGAACGGATTGTAGGAGCGTCGTGGACAGCAATTTGAACTCTGGGAGATGCGTTGTCGAGGATGCGGCTGCAACCACGGCTATCAGTCACACGGCGGATAGATACAGCGGAGTTGCCCAGATGCAATGACTGGTGCGGGACACGGAGTTCGTGTGTGTTCTTGTTGATGTCTTTGACGTAGAAAATTTCGGGACGGGCAGAACCATGATGCTTAATCTCAACGTCAATGGCGAACGGAGGCTTGCCTTCCAGAGTGATGGGGATAACCTCTTCGCCAGCAGACTCAACAGAGCAGTAGCTGTATGTTCTACCAGGGTTATTGAAGCGCGCAGAAGGACGAGCATTAACACGCTGTTGGATGGTAACCGGAGTGAAGTGCTTGGAGCTGTGGTCGTAGTTGTCGTCGGCAAGTTCAGTGAACATGTAGTCGATCACACCAGCTTGCGAAGTGTCAAGGTTGATAGACGAGACACCAAGTGCAGCAGTGACGGCCTTGCTACGCTTTGACTTTGCGCCACGTTCGGATACAATGATCTCGTCGTACTTGTATTGGAATGGTGGAGCACCAGAGAAGTGAAAATTGACCAAATCGTCTTCGCCCTCGCAGACGTCGTTCTTGATGTACTTGCCACCTTCGACTCTGTCGTACGAGGTCTCGGGAATTCTCAATTGGGGACGCTCGATCCAATCGATGCTGAACTTCTTGGCGTTCTCATCGACGGAACCAGGACAGATAGCATCATTGACTTCGAGAAGTTCGTACATACCTTCCTCAGAGGTAGCAAAGAGACCATTGGGACTGTCTACCTTGATCTTGTGCGAGTGTTCCGGATCACGAAGGTTGCGGTAGCGAACAGTCCAGGGCGCTTCTCCGGTGAGCTTCAAAGGCAGTTTCATGGTCTTGCCATGCAAAGTCTTGATTGCACGCGAACCTTCGATCTGTCCGAAGGAGACCTTGGGTCGCTGGTGACGAACGTTGATCTTGGCTTCCTGCTTCAAAAACTCTTTGCAACCCATTCTATCGGTTACACTGGCTAGAGCAAGTGTGTAGTCGCCGCCCTTTGTCAAGGTGTCTGTGCTGATAGTGAACTGATCGCCAACAATATCCTTAACAGTGTGGCGTTTCCTGCTGCTACCGCGCACGAGTTCGTAGTCAACCGTGAACGGTCCTTCTCCGCGAAGCGCGACATCGAATGAAACTGCCTGGTCAATGCATACCTTGCGGGAAGGAGATGCCTCCTTGAAGTTGGCAGAAGCCGAGGGCTTGACGTCCTGTTCGATGACCATTTCTTCACCCTTGAGCTCATGCAACTTGTAGACATCGTCACTGATCTCGAAGAAACGATACGTGTAATGACCGGCAGTAGGAGGAGTAAGTTCGATCTGACCACGCAAGCCATTGACTTTCTCAGTGTGTGTCACATGATGGGGACTATCCTTCTTGGTGATCTGGTACTGGATGTTGAATGGGGGTGTTCCTGTGAGATGGAAGTCGACACGCAGACCAATAGGCTTGTTGGCGCACTTGTCAAAGATTTCCTCTTTTTCGATACGAAGGCTGGGTTCGGCAGGGTTTTGCAGCAGACATGACGAAGGCTCCAGGACTTCACCAGCGCAGATTCCGGTAGACACAGTGTGCAGCGTGTACAAACCGGCTTCTTGAACGGTAGGTCTCTGCGATTGGTTCTTGATGGAGATTGACTTGATCTGAGCTGCTTCGCTATGATCACCGTTGGACTGGAGTTGACCTTCAGGGGTAAACTTGTATTCGATGTTGTAAGGAGTGTCGAGGAAGCGTCCGCCGCTCTTTGTTGCGGTGGAGCCATACTGCACAGGCAGCGTAATGGATTGATCTTTAGCGACCTTGAGAGGGTGTTGGGAGTCGCATCCTCTCATGAGAACAATGGGGCGCTCATGAACAGTCACGACCTGGTGAAGATGTGCAGCCTTGGTAGCAGGTTTGTCCTGGTCATCGTGTTGACGCTCGGTGTAATGTACAACATTGCCGAAAGCATCCTCAACTTCGTCCATAGAATAG
The DNA here is from genome assembly GCA_024195555.1 of Aureobasidium sp. EXF-12298. Lineage (NCBI taxonomy): Eukaryota > Fungi > Ascomycota > Dothideomycetes > Dothideales > Saccotheciaceae > Aureobasidium > Aureobasidium sp. EXF-12298. The sequence goes on along the minus strand of SWBJ01000250.1, from coordinate 45,782 downwards.
ACCCATTTGCCGCTCTCTCCCATATGCTCTCTGAGGGGAACAGTGACAGTCTGAGCACGAGCCCAGGAAATGTCCTTGGTGTTTCGGATAGCCAGGGAGTCCGAGGATTGCTGGATCAAAGGAGAAACAAAATCGTCAGGTTGGATGCTCTGGAAATGAGCCTCCTGCTCTCTCTGGTTTGTGATTTTGCGGTACTTGATGCGTAGAGGAGGGGTTCCAGTGACCTCGAGATCAATGTTTGACAGATCACCCTTACAAGCGTCCGGAGTGGAGGACTTGATGATGGCCTGAGGACAAGTGACAACAATAGTATCGCCGACGCGCTTCCTTTGTACTTCGAGCTTGGACTCGTCCATGACTTTGGCCAGCATGTATCTGCCCGTCTTCTTGGTAGGATAACGCAGCAGTAACGGCTGGTTCGAAGCAGGGTGTGAGGCTTGTCTAGCAGCATCTTTCATCAACTTCTTGATCTCTTTGGCCGAGATGTGGATGGTCTCATTTGTTGCACCATCAAACTCGTGGCGCAGCAAGTCAATGCTGACTGGTGTGGTCTGGTTGATCTGAATGGGAAGGTAGACGTGTTGATTGTTCGAATCGAGGCAGAAGGAGGTTTTGGCGGGGTTCAGGATAGCAGAGCCCTCGGGTAGGATGTGGATGATCTGTTTTCCTAGAATCAAAGACGAGTTGTGGAGAATACTCGATTGCTTGACATGGTGACCAGATACGCCCAATTCGCGGTCGTAGAAGATTTTGCCGATAGCGGCCAGACCAGCACCGAGTGGGAGCTGGATGCGGAACATGAGGACAGCGTCCAGGGCGGCGTGAGCCAGGAAAAGAAGCAGCATGGTGCCTGAAGACCACTCGAGCCAGGGAATGCGCAACTCGGGCAGACCAAACAGAAAGATACCGTCAAAGGCGACCCATTTCATAAACAGCCATAGCGATTCTGTTTCCTCCTCTTTCAAGTAAAAGTGGTCGTACATTTTCCAGCCGACCAGAGCCAGGTAGAAGCCGACGACATAGAGACGCTGCGTCGGCGCGTCCAACGTGTCGACAGGAATCAACGGGCCGTCATTGTCCGTAGTTTGTCGCGTAGGAGCGGCAGGTCGTAGCTGTGTAATGTCGGGGAGCTTCTGAGGCGTGAGGTTGTTGCGCCGCGTCGACTGCGGCGTCGAGGGGAAGGCGCCGGAGCGAAGACGAGGTGTGCCGTTCATCGCATGCTGTGGATCCACGTCTCTGGCTCCAGTGTGACCCTCGGATGTGCAATGGTCGAGGTTAAGAATGGAAAACGTGTCGAGCTGGTCTGCTTTCTGCTCAAGCCAAAACATGGTACAAAACAACCAAAGCTCGTCACTTCCTCTTGGCGAAAGCGCCACTGAAACTCGTCGTCACCCTGTCCTAGACACCATGCACTCGATGCCTCACTTTCACTCTCACTCTCGTGACTTTGTCTCGTCAACACACAATGCCGTAATGACCTTCTAAATTCTGCTGTCAATTCGTCCATCTCGAAGATCGATTCAATCGCCGTCATGCCTCCTAAGAAGAAAAGGCGCACAGATACTCCTCAGACTTCACCCTCTGCTGAACCAACTACTCCAGATCTAGATTCATGGCCTGGATGGTGTGAAATTGAGTCTGAACCTGTATGTTATCACCTTGCGCCTCAATTGTTTTCGGGGAACTCATACATTTACAGGCTTTCTTTACTACTATTCTCAAAGACATCGGCGTTCGCGATCTCAGAGTTCACGAGGTCTTTGGCGTTGACGATGATGCTCTTGCCATTCTACCCAAGCCAGTACACGCAGTCATCTTCTTATTCAAATACCAAGAAGATGGCACCGCCGAACAAATTCAGGAGACAAAATGTCCTTCGCACATTTGGTTCGCCAATCAGGTAAGTCATTATGCTTAATATCCTTTGCAACTCTGACACACCCAGGTCCCTCAATATGCCTGTGGAACAGTGGCTTTACTCAACATTGTCAACAACATTCCGAATCTGGCACTCGGTCAACCTCTGGAGTCATTCAAGGACTACACGCAATCATTTGATCCAATCGCAAGAGGTTACGCTGTCGACAGCTTTGATTTTGTTCGCAAGATACACAATTCGTTCGCTCGAGATACTGACATGCTCAATATTGACTCTTCCATGCACGATCGAAACGACAAGATGATACAGAAGCAAAAGACTCAAGCTGCAAACGCTGCCAAAGCCGCCAAAGCAGCAGAGAGAGAAGCGGCGAGAGCTACAGAGACAAAGCCAAATACAGGCAAACTAAGATCCAACCCTTTACGCAAAGCCAGAATCAGCAAGTCTGTGGCTGAAGAAGAAGAGGATCAAGATTCAGGAGAGTCAGGCTTCCACTTTGTTGCTTACATGCCGATTGGTGATGATGTCTGGAAGCTTGATGGTCTTGATTCCTTTCCCACAGCGATCGGAACCATACAACCTGGCCGAGACTGGTTGAGCGTTATTCAGACTTCACTCAGCGTCCGTATGGCTCAGTATGAGGAAGGTCAGATGCAATTCAGCTTGATGGCTGTGGTACAAGACCCGGTCATCGAGGATCGCCGCATTCTCGCCCAGAACATTCTGTCTTTGCAAAAGATAGAAATACGACTCAACGAAATATCTCAAGACTGGTGCAGCTATACCTCTCCAGACTCGGAAGACAATGTGGTATTCGGCGCAAGCGACGAGTACGGGTTGACGGACGAGATGGTCGCAAAGGCTGCCATGTCCGAAAATTTAGCTCAACAGCTCAGATCAAGCTGCCCGGATAGCCTTCTCAAGGTACGACAAGAACTTATGACAAACCAAGCTGGCTGTCGAGCTCAGGTGAGGGACTCGCAGCAAGCAGAGAGGCTGGATGCGAAAGAATCTATGCACCGCAGACACGATTATGGCTCATTTGTCAAGGCATGGATGCAGGCATTAGCTGACGACGGGGCTCTGAAATCCTTGTTGGACGAGGAGTTGGGATGAATATGATACGGCAAGTATCGCAAGCATTGCATTTAGTTCAGAGATACCCCATTTTCTTTTAGTCTTCTATCGCTCATGAACATCGCGGATGCGGTGGCTTCAACGCCCGAGCATCTTGCCCGATTCTTCAATTGCTGGATCAATTGGACACATTATGTATCTTCCTTCAACAATCTGAAATCTAGAGACAATACACCCCATGATCATGATATAACTATCCCTATTTGCAAACCACTTATAGTGAGTGTCGCATTCGAGGCCTTGGAACCATACCCGGGTTATCCCCGCAACTTAGCTTTCGCAACCTCAGCCATAAAATGTTCGCGACGAAAATTTCCAACGTTCCAAACCAACACTTCTCCCACCACTGACCATCGACCATCAAACATCAGAACATTCGATTCTCAGGAAGTTTAAACATCAGAACACCTAGTCTCTGGAAGTCCAGTCTATAAAAACCAGTTACCGTTTCCCGACCAACCAAACCATCAAACATGGGCCAATACGACAGAAAAGCCCAATCAGCACGAAAACACGGCCCTATCCTCAGCAGCAGCACCTCAAAAGCCCCCGCCAAACCCCCTCCGGTCTCAAAACCCGAATGGCGCGGTTCAGGCTACACCAGAAAGGCAAAGCCAAAACCTCACTTAGATGGGCCTAAACCTGTTCCTCTTGCCCAAGACCAACATCTTCCCATCGAACTCCAACAATTAATCTTGAATATCTACAAAGATGGATTTGGAGAAAAGCTCATGGATTTCGAGGAGTTGAAGGAGTTGTTGAGGGAAGTTAATGAGAAGGTGTTGGAGAGGGAGTGGGTGGGTGCGTTGGAGACGGAGGAGAAGAGGGAGGCGTATGCGGTTAGGTGGAGTCCGTCGAGGGCGTTGGCTTATGCTAATGTGTTGGCTGAGTTGTGTGGCCAGGGTGTTGAGGAGGAGTGGAGTGCTCTTCCTTCTTCTGATGCTGATGCGCAAAGCACGACTAAGTGTGTCTGTTTTGGTGGTAATGCAGCTGAGGTGATGGCGTTCGCTGGACTGCTGCGATACTTGAAACCTCATGCAGCAGGTACATCACAGGGAAAGTTGGATGAAAACACTGAGTGTCCTACATCCGAGACTTCTCAACCACTCCTGGATATGACAATAATCGACTCCGCGGACTGGAAGTCAGTACTCAACAAACTCCTCACCGCAACAACCACACCACCTCCTCTCTCCAAATACGCCTCCGCCTCCGCCAGAGCCTCAAACCACGCTCTACTCTCTCCATCCAGCGTTACCCTAAACTTTCAACAACAAGACATTCTAGCAATGACAGGAAAACAACTCATCGATATCATTGGCCCTTCACCCTGTCTCGCAACCTTTTTCCTCACACTCGGGAACCTCTACAATCACAGTATTCCCAAGACTACTGCGTTCATGTATAAACTGGATGCTGTGTTGCCTGTGGGAAGCATCATTCTCATTGTCGACACCATTAGTAGTTCAGTCCCCTCACCCTCTGCAGCAACCGCAGACCCAGAGTCCGAGGAAGCAAAACCATATACCTTATCCTGGCTCTTAGACCGCGTATTACTCGGAAAACCAGTAGAAAAGGTACCTACACAAGGAAGAGGCAAGAAAGTGGTTGAAGAGGAAGAAGCAAACAAACCAGTAATTAGATGGGAAAAGATTGTTGCAGAGGACATGAAGATCAATAAGTTGGATGAGAAGCTGAGGTATCCGGGAAGTTTGGAGAACGTCAAGTTTCAGGTTTTGGCGTATAGAAGGGTTTGAGAGATGGTCGTTGTCGGTAAGATGATGACATTGCAGATGGATCAAGATTTTAGTATGCCACACTTGTTTTCTCAGCACATGGTCATTCCCACATGTATCTTACCTGCTTTGCTGCGAAGGGGAGGGGTGGTGACGGACTACTGCAGCGATTTGGGGCCGGCGGATGCAGTCGTGGTTCAGGGTTGTCAGAGTTGGTGGAGGCTGTGCTAGACGAGTTGTCATCAGGATCAGTTCCATTCCGCGGCTGTTTGCACCAAGGAAAGGCTGAATGTGATGGTGTGGTGGACCTGAGTCGTCGAGATACTCGGCTATTCTAAAGGCCCGAGCCACATCGCAACTGTTCGCTTACCCCTTGGTTTCACCTTTGGCTTGATCTTTCGGCCGACACTGCTGGCATACCACTGCTGGCATATCACTGCTTTCTTGCTGACACAAGTAGTGATCGCATCGAGAGCTTTGTCAAGCAACTCGAGCACGTTGGACTTCACCAGTCAGCTCAGGAAGAGGCACCTCGATTCTCCGAGAACGAGGATGAGACCCAACACAACCATGCACATGGGTCGCTACAGACACGTTCATGAACATGAGCACAACGATGGCAGATTCTTTGTTGGAATCTACCAGGCAGCTCGGAAAGAGGTACCTCAGTTCTCTCAGAACGAGGATGAGACCCAACATAACCATGGACTTGAGTCACCACGGACAAGTCCATGAGCACGACCACAACGATTGCAGACACCCTCAACAGCCTGATTTTGTTTCTCACATCATCATTGCATTCCGCCGCAGCCTTAGTTACATTCTCACCGCGCAAGCCACTTCTCACCCTACCTTGGAAATCGGCTCTCGAGTCGTATCCCCCTTCCCCGAACGTATAGAGTCCTCGAACTCCTCACATCGACATCGTTATGCTTCTCATACTGGTGTACTGACGTGTATGAACACTCAACAACTGATACACAACACCAAAGAAGAAGTTCATACCCTCAGTACAGCTACGATAGTGGAAATAGAATCAACCAATGTGTTTATAAGGCAGAAAGAAGCGGGAAGCAAAACTTTAAACACCGTGACTCAGTATAGAACTTGACAGCCGATATCGCGGATGTTAATGCTTGGTATCATTAATACAAAAGCTGTTATAGCTGAAGATCTCGTTTTGAAGCAGCGTATGCTACCGTATTGATCGTGGCTTTGCTGGGTATACGGCCGGTAATAATAAAGATATAGTCTTGACTCTCGTCCAAACTTGACATGTCACTGTGTTAGGACATGGGATGTGTCTGTGGGTGTGTGGGTGGTTTCGTTTGCCCTGAGCAGAGTTGAGTACGCTATACAATCCACTTTCACTCTGCTAGCAGTCTGCTCTGCGCTGGATTGTGTTTACTTATCATTACTACGATGAAGAAGTCGATACTGTGGATGGCGATGCATCGTGTTAAGAGGAGAAAATGCTTCCAGAGCTAGAAATATGGAGTCTGTGGCAGCACCAGGATCTGATATCGTATCTGTGAATGATATGGCGATAGAAAGCAAAGACACAGTCCGTTGTTCTCACCATACCTCTTTCGTCTACTTTGTAGAGCATACTGGTGTGTGTGGTCCTTGTGCATGACTCATTCGGACTTTGATTCTGCCAGATATCTCCATTCGTGCTTAGATCTTGCTGTACCTCCCTCTAGCACAATGCAGGCATTCAGTAGCAGGCAAAGTGGATACATGATCGTCCACGTCAACAAGTGCATGCTTTTAGGCAGAGTCGATCACATTAAACAACAGTGACAGCAATCTATCACTCCTCTCCACCCGAATGGCTCGAGCACACAATGCCATTTTCACCTTCCCAAAACAGAAACATGCGATTCTTTGTTTGTGCGATTTTCCATTACGTCAGAAAAAAAGAGAAGAAAAAAAGGAACGCGGTGAACGTTTCATCATTTAGAGTAACCGTGTTCGCTTCCTTCCCGAAATAGACAATGCACTGTCGGTACATATACCGACATTTTTCGGACTCTTTCTGCCTTTCGGCAGTGTCGCAAGTGGAACCTTGCCCTGACATGTCCTTTCGGTTTGTATGCCAAACTCTGTTGATCGAAGTAAAAGGTACTTGTGTGTGATGTGCCGAAGATACCGAAACCGAATAATCTGTGTTTATTGTATGTCGTTGCTGTTGTTCCCGATGTCGACGCTTCGGTTGATCTTTTGTGTTCTGTTTAACCGGGTTGACGATTTGGCTCAGACGTTCATCAACCATTCTGGCGAGTCATATATCCTGTGCCGTTGTCTGAAGATAATCGTCAGTACTTGTCAAAGGCTTGAGATGCGATCATGTCAGATAGGCATACGTGAACCGGTACATAGCTTGCAAGCATGTGAACCATAATGGAGAGCTAGTTCATCTCCGTCTTCGAGACCAGTCTACAATGGTTTCTAGTCAGGGGTTTGAAGAAGTTTCGTGGTACAGTGGCACCGGGGTACCAAGATTGCTAAGCACTCACCTCTCTCATCGTCGTAGATTCGCCCAGACAAACACCATCAAAGCTCAAATGTATCCTGTGACGATCAAGCCGGGGTGTGGTCGAATTGGAAAGACGAGTCAGAAAGTCTGCAACCGTGTCTTCCTTCCACGTCTCCTTCCAAAGGTACAGGTTGCGGTCATCATTGATGCAAATCTGATATCTCGACATCATGTTCAGGTTACTGTGTAAAAGTGCAAAGTCAAAGTTCTTGCCGAGAGTGATGGTGTTGCCGAGAACGAGACGGTTTCGTGTAAGAATAGCTTAGGTTCATGCCCCCTTCTTGTACTCAAAACAAGACAGCCTTGGTATTTGCAGACGAGAACGCGGAACGACAATGGCATGGTACGTGCCGCATACCAACAGCATGCAATCTGCCTCAAATGCTAGTCTTATGTAAAACCAAAACTTGGAAAAACCCTCCCCGCCTCGTCAAAAAGCACGTTATCTAGCAGTGGTTGATGCTTTTGCTGGATTCGGCCAAGTAACTGGAAGTCTGGGGCGGGTTGTATCCTCTGTGCTGGAAGATGGTCATGCAAAATGCGTTCGTGAAACCATGCTGGATAGCATAATATCGCCGCTTCAGACGCGGTAGAAATCAAACAGTGAGTGAAAGTGGATACAGGGCGTTATTTTAGTGGTTTGACGCCCAAGAAGCGATTTCGCTTGCTATCTGGGGCTCTGTCCGGACGATAATTGGTTACCTCGGTGTTATACACGCGGAAGGTGGTTAGACGAGACCCAGTCAGATCATGCCAACTAGGCTTCAATGCAGATATGGCTGGCAGTCTCATGGCTGGAGGTTGCGGAAATAAGGCTGCATACCACCTCTAAGGCTACCTAGCTTGGAAACGTACTGATCGCTGTGGTCCGAGTCTGTTACGCTGTTAGGGACATACGTCAGGATCTGTCAGAGTTTTAGAATGGTCACTCCACTCTAAACGTGGCTGAGGAACGGAACTGAAAGCCGAAACTTTTGTGTTCGCATAACCCCTGGGTGTGCAGGTCAATATGAACCATGTTCTTCGAGAGTGCTGTTAAGCGGGTCTGTCATCAAGGGACAACCATCCTCCGAGCGGTGCGAGTAGATGCAGGTGGTCATGCAAGGTTGCCAAGTCGCTCTCAAATCATCGGCAATCCCGAAATGCACACCACACGTCCTCCAGATCAGGCTATTCTCTGTATTGCATTGCAGATAACGCCATGTGTCTATGAGTTTGGCCAGAGTGCATGAGTTGGGTCCAGCAGTGGAATTTCGTGCCGTCATCATCCACGGTTGCTGAGTTGCAGCCTTAACGAAGATCTTATCTTCCTGATAACATTTGATCGAAAAGCACGTCTCTTCCTCTTTATGCGGCGGTGCTTCAGCCGCCATACATGACGGATGATAGAAGATCGCGAAGATATGATGGGTTCGATCAGAGGTCAAACTTGCCTTGCATTACTTCGAGGCTGCTGTCTCGTGTCAGCCGTGAGCTGGCGACGTAGGTGGATGCTGGACCCTGTTGAAGAACATCTATTGCCTCTTAAGGACAATCCATGCGGCTCTATGTTAGTAGATGATGCGAATCTGGACGAATGGACGTTTGAAAGATCCAGAGAAGACACGATTCGATAGCTGTCGATCGTGCAGAATGCCATCGGTAATTAACCAAAGCTGCCGTGAATCGGTGGCACGGTGATCGTTATGGGCCGCTCCCGGCGATATGCACGACACAGCGTTCCGAGATTCGTGACTCGTGCCACTGGTTTGTAATCATTTAAAGTGGCTTACAGCAGAAATTGTGAGTGACAGGAATTAGACAAGGTCAAGGTGAAGCAAGCACAAAGCAATTTTCCACGTATAAGCGAGCAGCGGACTCAGGGTCCGCTTCTGCTCATGTGTAAGTAGAGCAGCAGACCGCTGGTCGCAACGATTCATACTATGCTCAATTGGCGCTCAACGTAAATGTCATATTTGCGAAGGAGATCAGCAAAGATGCGTAGCCAGCAACTCGATTCCCAATTGATGAGAAGACATCTGATCTGTGGAATGATACTTGACCTGAAGACGCAAGTTATGACCGATTCCGCGTGTCCTTAGATTACCGCGAAGATCGTGGGGAGATATAGGGCGAACCACATAGGATCAAGGTGGTCATAACTACGTCTGCTTTTTCGCTACAGGGTGCAGGCTGCGCCATCATGCTCCAAAGCCATCTCGGAACGTGTTCAGACCACTAGAATGTAGTGGATCTATCGCTAACACGTGGTTGTCGTATTGTTTCGAAGGATTTCAATATGGCTTTTCATTCCGACGAGCAGGAGTTTCAAAGACGCCGAGACTGAACCATGATTTTGTTTCAGAAGAACAAAGTCGAGTAAATATTTTTAGGAGTGGAAGTCGGAAGCAGGCACTGAGGTTGCTTGGCTTCGCGGGGTGTGGGAGCGTATCGGCTCCGGAGGATACGGAACAGAATGACGCTGCCCAGAGCAGGACGATGAGCTGCAATGAGTCGCAGGATTGTTGGAGAATGTTCCTTGCCTCTTATCCCGCTTCCCTAAAGACCTATCATATATTCATAGAGTGACGGCCGAGACCCAAACGAAATCATGTCTGGAGCCGAATTGCAGCGCTTCGAGTCGTACCAAGTGAGCTCGAACATGGGCCTAAGTCAATTTCCAGGATAGCCAGAGCTGACAGTCGCAACGTAGTACCCGGCCACCCATGTCGGACACTTGAACCCTGGACAGGAAAAGGCACTGCTGGCCTTCAAGGAATTATGTCAGGAGAAGGGATACTACAACCCGACAGGAGGGCCTAATGGGCTCCCCAGTCATGACGACGAGACAATGCTGTGAGCAAGCATGCATGCGCCGGACAAGACTCCTGCTGACCCAGGCAGGCGGTATTTGCGTGCTCGCAAGTTTATCCCCAGTGAAGCCTTCGGTCAGTTTAAGGACACTGAGGACTGGCGCAAGGATATCCAACTCGAGAAGCTCTACGACACCATTGACATCAACGAGTACGAGCAGACCCGTGTCTTGGTCAGTCAACAATAATGTCAGCAATGTGTCCACATACTGACCTTCACAGTACCCTCAATGGACTGGCCGACAAGACCGCCGCGGTATTCCTGTATACACCTTTGAAGTCGCCGGTCTTAACAGCAAGGCCATCTCGGCTTATGAAGCCTCGACGACGTCTAAGAACCAACCTGTACAGTCCAAGGTGCCCGCCAAGATGCTCCGCCTGTTTGCACTATATGAGAACCTCACCAACTTCGTACTGCCACTCTGCTCAGAAATGACCAACCGCCCCTTCCCGGAGACACCAGTATCACAATCGAGCAACATTGTTGATATCTCAAACGTCGGTCTGAGACAATTCTGGAATCTGAAAGCTCATATGCAAGATGCTAGTCAGCTGGCCACCGCACATTATCCCGAGACTCTGGACCGAATCTTCATCATTGGAGCTCCTTCGTTCTTCCCCACTGTCTGGAGTTGGGTCAAGAAGTGGTTCGATCCCATCACTGTCGTAAGTCTCATGCTCTCCTTGGATCCGGACATATATCTGTCCAGCATTGCGACGTCCTGATATCGGCGTGTCGTTCTTCTTTTCCAAAGCTGACACACAATTTTCACAAACAATAGTCCAAGATCTTCATCCTCTCAAAGCAAGATCAATACTCGACACTCGCAAAGTATATTGACCCGGAGAACATCCCCGAGCAATATGGCGGCAAGTTGAAGTACAAGTTCGGCGATCTACCCAACATTGACCCCGATCTACACAAAGTACTAGAGTGGACTGCACCGAACAAGCTTCACGGCATGAACACCATTCCTGCCGGTCCAATCAGATGGGTGACCACACCGACCGGTGACAGAGTTGCCATCGCATTGGGTTCAGAGAACGGCAGTCCTCGTAATCAGCAGGTCGCCATCGCCAGAGCATCGCAGCACGCTACAGCTGCTGCCCCAGCCGTAAGCCAACAAGATGATTCTCTCTACAGAACAACCAGTGGTCAACACACCCACCCACCTAGCCCACCCAACGGGCAAGAAGCTATGGCTCCTCCCTCCTACAGCAACGGAAGCACCACACTCCCCGTGCGCGAACAACATCAAGTCTCTTCCACCCAGACCTCTGCAAACCAGCCCAGCACAGACCGAACAGGCACATCAGGTACGAGCTACATCGCACAATCCCACACGCACGCGCACGGCACCCTCGCCGACGGCACGCCCGACAAGCGCGAGGGCACTTTCGGCGACAGCTATGGCGTAAACGAACCTAACACGATCGGGCAGGCGCCTAAGGAGCACCCCATGCCTGAGGCTGAGGAACCGCAACCAACCTATGTTGATCAGGCAAAGGAAGTGGCGGGACAAGCATATAGCACCGCTGCTAACGTGGGTGCGAGTGCATTGGCTGCGGTTGGGTACGGTACCAAGGAAGAAAACAAAGTTGAGGAAGAGGTGCCGAGAAAGGCTGAGGATCCTAGGGTAGATGCCATGGGCGACAGGAGTGTTGAAGAATTCCTTCGCGGCAAGTACGAAAGTCCTGCTGCTGCAAAGTCGAAAAAGTTGGAAACAGAGGGAGGGCCCACGGCTTCGTGAGTTGGCAGGCACGCATTGTATGGAGTTTTGGATCGAGATGTTTCGAAGGCTAGATACTATGACGACTTCTGAACGCATCTTTCTCTACAGAAAACTTGATTGACATGTTATGTGCAAGCAATGTATAATCTCAATTACAAATTCTTCACTAAGTCCTAGGAGTAAGAAACAACGCTTTAGGTCCTTTCTAAGCGTGAGCACCTAGTCTTGATTTTCAGCATCATGCACTCCACTTGTGGTAGGAATTTGCGGTTTGTTGAAGTATCGTGATATACAGACTTTTCTCTCCGGAATGAGAGAGCAAAACAGCAAGGAACAGAGAGTCTATAAAGAAAACATAGGAATCTTGATTTATTTGCCCTTTGCAACCCACTGCTCAACAGCCTCACGCACACCCTGGACCTTGTCAACAGCCTGGTAATAACCCATCTGCGAGTGAGCCTTTCCAGTCTCGATGAAGTGCGAAACACCATCACGGACACGGATATGGTTATCACGAACCACAGGGTACTTTTCCTCATACTTCCAGATCAAATCACCCACATTGCGAGTCGTGATGGGCAAAACAGCATACGAGGCACCCACACCAGTAGCCACAGGAACAATGCCACGCAGCAGGATGTTGCGGTTGCGAGCAACGATGCTTCCAGCCATGGCGGCCACCAAGACGTAAATGCCACCGGGGAGTAGACGCTCGCCGCTTTCTCTGGGGGGAGCGAGAGACTGCAATGTGGAGATGAAGGAGTGCTCGAGGTTGAGTGCTTTGGTGAGGCCTTGGTCGATGTTATTTTCGGCCTTGACGGCTTGGGCGTGCAGGAAGACGCGGGCGCGCTTGATTTGGTCGGCGAGGCGCTGGGTGGGTGTGGGAGAGGCGGGTTGGCCGAAGACGCGGGCGGCGACTTGCTCGACCGATACTTTTGAGGCTTGGGACTGGTTGTCGCGGACGGGAGGGGTGACGGGGTCGGGGTGGAGGGTGGTCTCGTGGATGGCAGCCGGGGAGGGAGTGGCTGAGAGGGGAGAGTCGTAGATGGGTTTGCGCGTGTGCTGCATTGTGTGAGTTGTGATTGAGAGATGAGATAGAGGTATCGAGGGTGGTCGTACGTGAGTGAGCTCCTCGGCGTAGGCGGTTCTAGGGTAGAGAGCGAGCGAAGCCATGGTCAGGGCTGCCACAGGCGCGGCGCGCTGCAGTGAGCGTCAGCAGAGGTCAATTGGCAGGCGCATCTGTTTATCGCATCACTCACATGCCGTAGGAGGGGCTGGAAGGCCATTATGAGAGAGTCGACGGCGGGATGGACGTGCGTATCTACAGAGTCGAAGTCGACGGGCAGAAGTGTGAGCTCAATCTCTCCACCTTCTCGGTCCAAGAAGCCAAATACATCCGACACCAGAGGATCCCGAATGACGCCGCCGCCTTTCTAGAGCTTGCATCCAGGAACACAAGAATGCTCAAGCCTCCTCCGATAAGGCCCTGGACATGCGCCAAATGCCTCCGCCTTGAACCTCGTCGCCGTCTAGCCACCGCCGCTACTTCTGCAACTTCTCAATCCACTTCCGCCCCGCCGCTTGTGTCGCATCAAAACCCGAGCACGTCGCACCAAGATGCCACTCTACGCCAGATTTTCGACTCGCAGCCATTCTGGCAAGAATTCTCTGCTAGACAGACACACCCTTCTCGGAAATCACTAGGTCTCTTCCAGAATCGCTATCTTACAAAGCCTCAAGGCTTCGAGCACTTTGCCTCCATCACTCTAGCAAAATGCAAGCGCATAGTCTCGAACGTCCTGGCCTACAACAGTGTCGACCAGTACGAGAGGATTGCAAAAGATTTGGACCGTTTGAGTGACTTGCTATGTCGAGTCATCGACCTTTGCGACTTTGTTCGCTCTACTCACCCGGATCGCAACATACAAGTTGCTGCTACTCAGGCATATGCCCAGATGTTCGAGTACATGAATGTTCTGAACACAACCACCGGCTTGAACGACCAATTGAAGGTTGCCCTTGCAAACCCAGAGGTCACCTTATCATGGAGCCAGGAGGAAATGACTGTCGCCAACATTCTAGCCCGCGACTTTGCAAAGTCAGCCATTGATCTCTCAGATACCGATCGCCAGGCTTTCGTCGAGCTCTCCAACGAAATTGCTGAAATCGGTCCCGAGTTTGTCGATCAGATGGTACCCGAGACGCCACTTCTCAAGCTTCCTAGCAGCAAGCTGAAGGGAATGGATCCCCTAGTAGTACGCCAGTTGACTAGATGGGGCAGTGTATCTTTACCTTCCATTGGTATGCCTGCTTCTCTTGCTCTGCGTACTGTCGAAGATGCAGATACAAGACGAGAGATTTACATGGCCAACCGCACATCGGCCAAAGCAAATATCGAACGTCTAGAACACTTACTGCACAGACGTGCTGAACTGGCTCGTCTTTCCGGACATGATTCGTTCGCTCACATGGCTTTGTCCGATAAGATGGCAAAGAGCCCAGAAGCCGTAGTGAAATTCTTGGACGCGCTGGCCGCTGACAATGCTCCACGCGTGCAATCAGAAATACAAGAGTTGTTGGAATTGAAGAACTCTGATGCTCGTAGTGGTAATTTCCCTGGCGAACTCAATGCATGGGATAGGGATTATTACCAACACCGCCTCTTGTCATCCATGAGATCAAAGGCCCGCACACCCGATGTACTTTCAGCATACTTTTCCCTCGGTACCGTCATGCAAGGATTATCGCGCCTCTTTCACCGTCTCTATGGCATCCGTCTAGTACCCAAAGAAGCCGCTCCAGGCGAAACCTGGAACAACGACGTGCGCCGTCTAGACGTAATAGACGACCGCGAAGGCCACGTCGCAGTAATCTACTGCGATCTCTTCGAGCGCGCCGGAAAGTCCCCCAACCCTGCTCACTTTACCTTACGCTGTTCACGCCGCATCCTCCCTGATGAGCTCGAAGAAGCAGAAGCCTTGAGAAACGTCACCGGCGACCTCTTCGCCACAGCTCAAGAAGCAGCAACCGATGGCCTAGCCCTCAACAAATCTCCTCGCGACAACAACGAGTTGTATCAATTACCCACCATAGCATTAATTTGCGATTTCGCCATCCCGCAAGGAGGAGCAAAACAACGACCAGCCCTCCTCACTTTCCGAGAAGTGCAAACACTGTTTCACGAAATGGGTCATGCATTACACTCCATCTGCGGGCGCACCGCCCTCCAAAATGTCTCTGGAACACGCTGCGCAACCGATTTCGCCGAACTGCCCAGTGTACTAATGGAACACTTTGCCTCAGCACCAGAAGTGTTGGCACTATACGCTCGTCACTGGGAAACCGATAAACCACTAGATGCCACCAGAGTAGCCGAAAGAGTAAACCTAGACACCAAAACCCAAGGTATAGAAACGGAAGCTCAACTCTTGCTGGCTATGTTGGATCAAAGCTATCACTCCAAGTTACCGTTGAGCAATGGGTTCGACTCGACAAAAACTTATCACGATATTTGGGGCAAATACTCTTCTATCCCTGAACCTTCTGGAACTTCTTGGCAAGGATTTTTCGGACATTTGTTTGGATATGGAGCGACGTATTATTCTTATCTTTTTGATAGAGCGATTGCGGGAAAGATTTGGAAGGATGTGTTTAAGAGGAGTGCACAAGGAGCTGTGGATCCGGGGGCTGGAGAGAGGTTTAGGGATGAGGTGTTGAGACATGGTGGTGGCAGGGATGGGTGGCAGTGTGTTGCTGGGGTGTTGAAAGACGAAAGTGGGTTGCTTGCTGAGGGGGGTGAGGAGGCTATGGGGATGGTTGGGAAGTGGGGTGTTAAGGATTAGATGTTGATGATCTGTACATATGTATACATATCTGATCGGCTCATGACCCTCGCTCTTGATATGCAAATCTTGATTTGTACATTCTGAATGGTATCTCTAAGTAGCAGTACTCTCGCCCTGCCCATCCTTGACCTCTTGCCCCTTCGGCACAATCTTGAGCGAGAAATCCACATGCTTAGTACCCTGATGGATACTACTGCTCGAAATAACATCCACATCATCACTAACATAATCCTCCACATTCTCCTCAGTCAACCCACCACTAACCTCCACAAGCGGCCCCCTAGGACCCCCTCCATATTTCTCCTTCAAACTCCTCGCCGCTTTCTTCATATCCTCAGGTGTAAAGTTGTCAAGCATTACCACATCAGCACCTGCATCTACTGCTTGTTCTGCTTCTGAGAGCGATTGGCATTCCACTTCGACTTTGATGGCGAAACCTCCTGCGGCTTTGGCGGCTGAGACGGCGGTGGCAATGTTGTTGTTGCAGGCCCAGATGTGGTTGTCCTTTAGCATTGTCATGGTGGAGAGGTCTTGACGGTGGGGGTCGCAGCCGCCGACTATCATGCCGTATTTTTCGACGAGGCGGAAGCCTGGGGTGGTTTTTCTGGTGCCGGCGAGGGTGTTTTTGTAGCCGGCGTTGCGGAGGAGGGTGAGTAGGGAGTGGGATCTGAGTATTTGATTAGCATTTTCTGTTGCTGGAGAAGGGAAAGCAGGGAAACGTACTTTGTGGCAATGCCTGAGCATCTAGCTACGACATTCAAGGCTACTCTTTCGCCGAGGAGCAGGTTCCGCGTGGGACCTGTGACGGTGGCTACGTGTTGCTTTCCATTCTGGCCTACGAGGTCGCCTTCCTTGACCAACCATTCCACTTTACAGTCCAATTGCTTGAAGATCTCGTCTACGAATGGTACTCCAGCGATGATACCAGGGGACTTGGCGAGAAGACGGGCAGTTGCGGGTGCAGCGCCTACGACAAAACCGCCATAATCGAAGGAGGGTGTGTCTTCGGCTAGCCAGGCGGAGATGACGCTGGTCCAAGACGGAGGCAGCAAGTGTGCTGGGTTGCCATGGGCGGGAGCTCCAGAGGTAATAGGCATGATCGGATAGATATGTGGTGGTTTCTCAGAAGACAGAGCACGTCAATGACAGAGTCCAGAGCTGTCACTGCATTTGGAAAGGGCGGGGTTTCGCGGGGTTGTCAAACCTCCGATCCTTCCCGTGCCCGGCCGACTATTCCGACATCGCCTTGAATGACTCCAAGATCAAAGCACGACTTCAAGTCTCCAACAAGAGGGGGAGTGTAGTACTGGAATGCCATCGTCTTGGACACTGCCAAAGTCTATACTCAGCCCGGTTGCTGATATCGAGATAATCAGCATGCAAGTGAGGTCCAGCCTTTATCAGAAAGTATATGTATGACCCCAATAATTATCATCTTCCCCACGAAACATCGACCCCAACATCGCCTATCTCTACTCTTATCGTTGACCCCAAACCTTTTCCAATCTTTCGAACAAGCATGGAAATGAGATCGCCCAATCACCATGCACCTGCGGGCGGCAGTCTCGTTCAATGCTCATGATACCGTTGTTTGAAACTCTTGGTCCCTGTCTATCACCTCACGTGGCAATCATGGATACGACGGGGTGCACACCACCTCTGTTGGGGTAACTCATGACTAGCGATGCACTATGAATACCATTGATCTTCCTGACTTCTACCACCCATCAATCTGTCCATCTTTGACAAGACACCCATCATGTCTTCCACGCCATCTCTCCAGGAAAAAGGCCTACACGTAGGAACACAGGATCCCGAACGACTCGAAGGCATCGCCGAAGACTTTGAGGTCTTCAAGCAAACAGAAGATGGTGTCAACTTTCGAACCGTAGGATGGCCCATGGCTACCGTCATCTTTCTCAAGACCATTTTCGCTCTCGGTGTTCTATCTATCCCGGCCGCCATGTACACGTTAGGTGCTGTTGGAGGTGCACTTAGTGTCATTGCCTGGCAAGCACTCAACACCTACACTGCAGTACTACAAGGAGACTTCCGAAACAATCATCCCAGATGCCACAGTATCGCCGACATGGCTGGAGTAGTCGGAGGTCCCATCATGAAGGAGCTCACTGGTGCATTGTTCATCGTCGCCTACGTCCTCCTTACTGGTTCTGGTATCGTGGGTGTGTCCATCGGTATCAACGCCCTTTCCCACCACGCTGCCTGTACTGTCTGGTGGACTCTCGTTGCCACAGTCTTTGTAGCTCTCGCAGCCTCAGTCCGCAAGTTCCACCAGATCGGCTGGCTCACCTGGATCGGATTCGCCTCTATCTTCACCGCTGTCTTCATCCTTGTCATTGCGGTCACCACACGCGATCGTCCTGCAGTTGCTCCTCAAACAGGCGACTATGAATTCGGATTCTACGCTATGGCCTACCCAGGCTTCGCTGCTGGCATGGTTGCCTCTTGCACTATCTTTGTATCCGGTGCTGGCACTAGTGCTATGCTTCCCGTCATCTCCGAGATGAAGAACCCTAGAGACTATCGCAAAGCTCTGTTTATCTGTATGGCCATCGTCACAGCTGCATACCTCAGTTTCAGTCTCGTAATCTACCGCTGGTGCGGCAAATGGGTAGCTTCACCCTCTCTAGGCGTAAGATCCCTCCACCCCTTCATCTTTCCAGCAACTCACTAACAACCCACAGTCCGCAGGTCAAACAATCAAAATGGTAACCTACGGCATCGCTCTCCCCAGCTTAGTAGTCAGCGCCTGCCTCTATCTCCACGTCGCCGCAAAATACATCTTCGTCCGCCTCCTCCGCGACTCCCCACACCTTCAATCCAACACCCTCATCCACTGGACAACCTGGCTCTCCTGCACCTTCGGCCTCTGCATCATCTCTTTCATCCTCGCTGAAGCAGTGCCTATTTTCGAGTACTTGCTTTCCCTTGCTGGAAGTATCTGTTTTGCTCCATTGGCGATTTCATTGCCTGCGTGGCTTTGGATGCATGATCATATGCATTATCGCAAAGCACATTTTGGGAAGAAGGTTATGTTTTGGATGCATGCTTTGTTTATCCCGTTGGGCATTTTTGTTATGGTGGGGGGCACTTATGGGGTTGTGGTGCAGATTATGGAGGCGTATGCTTCGGGGCAGATTGGGAGTGCGTTTTCTTGTGCTGATAATTCGAATTCGTCTTAGATAGATGAAAGTGGAATGGGTTATGGTTATGTTGTTTACGATTCTTTTTCTTTTACGTAGTCCTTGGAGACTACTCCACGCTTGAATGTATCGATTTTTTCTTCTATCAAAATGCAGAAAGTCTTCTTTGTATACTTGCTTATCTGTTGAGAGCCCCTTTCCAATCTGGCTATTCTCCGGCTTTCACTGGACATGCGATCATTCGGCAAAACACTGTGCATTTTTGTAGTGAGATGTCTACCAGTACATCTACTGAGAGATACTGACACAGTACATACTCACACCAAAAACACCAGACAAACATGCACCTATAGAAATGCACAAAGAGATACACATTCTCACATCTGTCCAAAGAGATTCTAGAAAGGCACACCATTTCACTGGAGGTACACTGTGTATGAGATTCATTGTTGCATTTGTATAGACCTTTCAGGGGCCTTCGTAATTACAGGGAGCGACGTTCATTGCTACAGCCCTGTCTTCTATTCTGCCTCCTGTCTGGACGGGGTCTACGATTATCATCCCCTGAGTTCCTCTTCCCAATAAAGAAAAACAAACACCTCTAACTACTTGTTTGCTCCCCAGATCTGAACCTTGCCGTTGACTCTTGAGTAGTATGCGGTAGCTATTCACAACTCTTAAATCAGCTACACATCTTCCATTGAAGCTAGAAGTTCAAAGACATGGGGCAGACTTACGAACACCATCTTCATCGACAGGAACCTCCTTAGGCACATCAGGATAGTCAGGGTGTTCTTGACGTGCTGCCGTGCCTTGAACAGGAGTATCACCAGACTGAGATGAACTTGGACCGGGCTGACTAGGGCGTTCAGGAGCTTCGGGTCCATTGTGCAGGCGGAGCGAAGCCATGTTCTCTAGAGCTTGCTCAGGGGCTGAGGTCCTCTTTGTGTGGTTCTCGGGGATATGGATCTTGATGGTAGGACGTCTGGGTGTGAGCTCTGTGTTGTTCTGTGCAGGTGCCCGGCTTTCGTCGTCGACGGGACCCGAGGGGCTTGTTGTGGTTGTCTGTTCTGCGTTCCTTCCTCTGGATGCTCTTAATCTGATGGTAGGGGTGCGAGGAACGTAGACGTTGATGTTTTCTTCAGTGTCTGCGTCGACGTCTGGGTTGTACCTAGGAGGTGACTGTCCAGCAGATTCTAGAGTAGTCTTTGATTTAGATGTTTTGGTAGGAGTCTTTGATGTGGACGGCTTGGTAGGGGTCTTGGTAGGGGTCTCAGGCTTTTTGCTAGACGACGCATTTGTAGTCGTGGGTACGTGGCTGGAAGAAGATGGTGTGGCAGTTAAGTCGTTGTTCCTGGGAGAAGATACAGTTGTAGTCGTGGGCTGGGTACCCGAGGAGGATGCTGTAGTAGTCGTGGGTCTAGTTGCATTTGAAGCTGCTGCCGCTGCTGCTATGTTTGCAGCAACCATGGCTTGAATCCTGGCTTTTTCGGATGATCTGGTGGATCTGGTGTTGTTGTTGTCCATGGTTCTGTTTTGCGTTGGTACACGAAGTCTGAGACAGATAATAGGGTTTCAGAATGTGAGAAGAGGTTTGAGCTTTATATGTGTGGTTGAAAGAGCACCGAGAGAAAGACGCGAATGAGAGGTGTTGTCTGAGAGGTTCAACAATGTGTATGAAAGGGAAGCGGCTTCCAGGGGAAGGCACGAATGTGAGGGGTTGTTTGACGGGTTCGACAAGGTCTGTGAAAGGCTCAGAAACATCTTTCACGGCGATGTCGTGTTCCGGAATGTTCTTCTGCTACCATACGGAACCGTATACACATTTCCGGAACAGTCTGGCTGTGGATCATCATACAATGGGATGCAAATACCCGACGATTCAATCTCCAAGCGGCTTTGGACGTTGTGAGGGTCCCGATCGAAACCCATCATTTCGGCCGTCTCTATGAGCACCGTTTTGCTATGGAATGGATCATGCCTCTTTATAGCTCATACCAAAAAGAATTGCCGCCGCAAGAGAAGGTGAACGTCGAGAACATGACAAACTGAAACAAGACTGCGGAGACATAGTGGAGTGGAAGGAGCAAAAAAGAGACCTCCCAAAACTCCCTACCAACAGTCTTTATCTTGCTCGAGCAGGTCACGGATCAGTTGATAGGGCGAAATGATTAGCCATAGCTGCCTCGCCAGGGGATTGAACCCTGGATATGACGCGAATAGTAAACCACTGCGCCAACGGACCGCTACATGAGATAACCTATCATTGTTCTTATTAGGTTCAGAGTGATACATACTGTGTGAAGACTCTTTTCTCACCCCACGAACAGTGTCTTTGAAGAGCATAGGGTTATTGATCGAAAGGCGCAATTCCGACTGCCTTTATGGATGAGGTTCTGATGTCAAAGCAGCTCTACAATTCACACTACTGCGCTATATCGCCAGGAGCGACGTAGCACATCGCTAGGATGCAATCGAGCAGGAAAAGGCAAAAAACAAAAAAAAGAGACCTCCCGCTTCCTCCTCCCAACTGTCTTTGTCCCGCATGAGCGGTTACGGACGATTGGCAGGGCGAATCATCAGCCATAGCTGCCTCGCCTGGGGATCGAACCCAGGATATGACGCGAATGGTAGACCATTGCGCCAACGGACCGCTACGTGATATAAGCTCATGTTTGTTCTTATGAGGGCCTGAGTGACAGGTACTGTGTGAAGGAGTATTGTGAGTGGAGACTATCTGTGAAGAGATGCCATAAGTGAAGGGAGCATGTGTTTGCAGATCGTTTTCTCGATCGAAGAGTGTCGATCACTCACTAACTATGTTGCTTTCCACCCCAAATGCCTACTCAGCCCCTACTCATTGGGGAATTTGCCCCTGAGGTTGTCGTACTTACTATGCGGATATTCCAAGCAGTTCTCCACTTTCTGCATATGTTTACCCCCATAGCCTCCCATACCGTTGACAACCAAGGTAATGATACTTCCCTCACCAACCCGATCTCCACTGCTTTCCCACCACATAGCACCTCCCAGTCCTCTTTGCTGGATGTAGTTGACTTTTGCCGCCGAGGAAGCTGGGTTGTCGTAGGTGATCATTACGCGAGAAGAGGGATCGTAGCTCCATGAGGCGCCGGCGGAGGGGTCGTGGTGCTCAGTTGCTCCTGGGCGGGGAAGAGCCTATGATCTTACGTCAGTCCTCGTGTCTGATGGGCTATAGTGAAAAGGGAGGATGAGATGGGGAAGTGGTCAGATTAGATCAAGTTATTTTAGGCGCTCATAGACCCGGGCAAGAGATGACAGCAGCACAGAAACCGCATTGAGGACAAGGGCTTCTAATACATGAGTGCATCACCTTGCCGTGTATCCGGTGTTTAGTAAGAACGATGGAAAAGATCATGCGTTGTCTTTTTGTGCATCATGAAGGGTGTGTTTTGCAAAGGGAAGAAAGGATCGAAGGTAGGCAAACGTACTTTGTAATCCCAGATACCAGATCCGGCTTCCCAACTAGCACCAGAGTCGACACCTGAGTATGGTGCGCCAGGTCCGTCTGTGTCTGCAAAACTACGGCCGTACAATGGCATACCAATGACGAGTTTATTCAGGTGAATGCCGCATTCCTCAGTATACCAGCGAACGGCATCCTCGGTACTGACGGGCGTGCTTTGCGGATTCTGATGGCAAGTGCCGATGTTGGTTTGATGACCTGCGTGTGTGCTCCATGTTCCCGTAAAGTCATATGCCATCAAGTTCCAGAAGTCAAGATATTGATCCATCTCACGTAGGTGCATACGACGTAAGTTCTCGGGACCGCAGGGTGCAGCGACTGTAAGAGCATAATGTGGATTTCCTGGCAGAGATTGCGAGTACGCGTCAAGAGCAAGTCTTGTGGCTCTTAGGAGAAGAACGTAGTCTCGGGCTTGAGCATCGTCCGCTGGATACTCCCAATCGACATCAAGACCGTCGAGGCCATGATCTTTGAGTAAAGCGACCGCACTGTTTGCGAAGCACTGACGACCAGCTTCGGAAGAGGCAGGTCCGGCAAAGTTGGGCGAGTATGTCCAGCCACCGATACTGAGCAGGACCTTGAGATTGCGATTGCGCTTCTTAAGCAAGAAGAGTTGCTTCATGCAGCCATAGACATTAGTGCCGACATCGTTCCAAGAATCTCCATCATAATGCTTGTCGGTGTCTGACCATGCATCGGTCAGATGTACCTCTCCAGTGTCGGGCTTGATATTTGCAAATGCGTAGAGAACATGGGTAAGCTTGTCAGCAGGTAGATCTTGAGGTTGATGGTTGCGGCCATAAATTGCCTGGTTGTTGTTAGTGGTCTGGTGTATGGACCTCATTGACAGGGGACATTTACCCAGTTGACGAAGTAGGAGACAGCACGGTAGCCCTGTTGATATACCATGGTAGAGTTGTTGGAAAGTGTAAGGTCGAGCAAAGGTTGTTGCTGTTGATGTATGAGGCCTTGAGGTCGTGATTCGTAATTGTCGTGTGGCTGTGCAGACACCGCCTGGGTGGACAGCAAAGATAGCAAGGATATTGGAGTGAGAGCAAAGATCTAGTACAACGTCAGTGAGCCGTTCCTAATAGAGTAGCGACTCTTGGGTATCGCTTTTCTCCGTGTCGTGGTAGGAGTGTAGTTTGCAGGTTCCTCGAGATTGACCATATGGAAGCTTATCGCTCACACAGGAGCAAGCAGGACTTGCACTTACACGACTGAGATACATACAAATCTGATGAGGCTGCCTTTCATTAAACTTGCAACTGAACCAGCAGTCTGATATATTATCTTTTGTATGTACACCAAAGGATGTTTTAAGGCCCAGACAGCAAGCGGTCAGATGGCAGAACTTCGGCAGAGCGTGCATCTCTTCGCTTTCTCTCCGATCGAAGACATGTCCATTTCATGTGAATGTTCGACAACCAAAGCAAATTTCACAGTAACCGATTGAGATCTTTATGGCTGGAGAGTCTTGGAGAGGAATTATACATGCTTGAGCACAGCAGTAAAGACGGTAAAAGGTCGTGGAATGGTTAAGCTCCCAAGTCGTCAGGTGGGATGCAGGAACACGGGTGTGGCGCAGGGCAATGACGGGGTGTCGGCGATAACGATGCTTATCGGTTTCACAGGGTACCGAATGCGGAGGACCAGTCATGTGCTATCGTTCCTGCATGCTCCTACCTCATCAGTGTACCTTCTGACTCTTCCTCGTCACACATGACAGACGTCTGATCTACCTCTCTTCATCTTCTTCTTCACTGCAGCTTGTTTCCATCTCTCATAGATATCACAGCCGTCTCACCTCATTGCTACCTTGAACCATCAAGGTATCCCCACACGCAGCAGTCCACCGCCTCAACAACATCGACAGCATGGTAGTGATTGCGCCCTCCGACTTCTGGTCAAACCTCGTCGACAAGGTGCCTTCGAAGCTTCCGCCCGTCAAGTCACTCCTTCTCGGCGGCTCCCAGGTCATCCTGGGTGCTCAATCCTACTTTGGCGGCCTCGACGTCGGCAATGCACCCTCTTGCTCGAATCCTCAATTGAGCTGCCACAACACGTCAATCATCGAGGATCTATGTTGTTTCAACTATCCAGGCGGTCAGATGCTACAGACACAGTTCTGGGACACCAACCCTCCCACTGGGCCTGACGACGCCTGGACCATCCACGGCCTATGGTGAGTACCGGCCGTTCCTCCACGCCTTAGACTAGACCCGTCTAACACCACTATCCTAGGCCCGACCGCTGCGACGGCAGTTACGAAGCCAATTGCGACGATAGTCGCGCATATCACAATATCAGAGAAATCCTCGAGTCCTTCGGCGCCACCGACCTGCTTTCCAACATGACCATGTACTGGAAAGACTACAAAGGCAACGATGAGAGCTTATGGATGCACGAGTGGAGCAAGCACGGCACTTGTGTGTCTACGCTCGACCCTGACTGCTACTCCTCATACCGCAGCAAAGAGGAGGTCGTGGATTACTTCGCTGCTGCTGTCTCGCTCTACACCCAGCGTCCCACCTACCAGTGGTTGTTGGATGCTGGTATTGAACCAAGCACCACCAAGTCATACACCAGAGACCAGATCCAGAGTGCTCTGAGTTCAAGACACGGTCGACCCGTCACACTAGGCTGCAAGGGCGGTAAACTGGACGAAGTATGGTACCACTTCGAGGTTCGTGGAAGCGTACAGACTGGTGTTTTCGAGGCTGCAGATCCCGATGGAGGCAAGAGCACATGCCCATACAGTGGCATTCGCTACCCTCCCAAGGCCGCTAAGGGTGGCCGCCCTGGACCGACAGCTACTCACACCCGCACCCACGTTCCTGAGCCTACTGGACCTGCATTCAGTGGCAGAGGTAACCTGGTTGCCAAAACCGGCGGCAGAGCCAAGGGCTGCATCATCTCTGGTGGTTCTTGGTACGATACCAGAAGTTGTGCAAGGTTCCATGCCACCCAGGAAGGGGATGGTTTCAGCCTCGAGAGCTCAAAGGGCAAATGTGCTGTCGTTGATGGCGTCTTCAGCTGCTCTTCTGATGTTTCCAACGCTACAGTCTTCACGAGCAAAGATGAATCACTGACCTTCTATGCTGACGAAGTGCCCTACCGCTTCAACAAGATCGACATCTACGTTGACAAGGAAGGTCATGGCACCGAGTTGACGGTAGGATGGCAAGCTGCTTAGAAGGTGGCGAGATGGCAGGCCCTACGGAAGAAGACCACCTTGATCTCGCGTGGCGACCTACCAGGTAGCGCATGCCAGGCAGGCCCAGGTTATCATTGGTTCAGATGCATTCAATCCACGATCGACATCTGTAACTTTGAGCGGTTCAGGCACTCCAAACACAAACTGTTGTTATGTCAATGGATCAGAGCATTTGTTCTTCTAGCAATCGTTCTTCTGATTCTAAAGATCATGCAACGCACCCTTCATAGAAACCAGTATTATTAGTTGAATAAGCAAATAACGAGGATTTCCACCTCGAACTACCCTTCCCTCCAAGTACACTGCTCGACAGCGTTTAAATTTGAGGAATCAAGAAGTACTCGAAGAGAGCTAGGAAGGGATCTTGGTACACTTTTGTGACTGTTCATTTTACCTCGAAACACATCTCTAAGCGACGACCAAGCCCCAAAACCATTCAGAGACATCCAGCGTTACTTTTAGCAGATCGCTTGGGGAGATAAAGAAACGAAGTAGCAAGCGCTAGAGCCCAGTATCTGGCAAAGTCCTCAGACGGTTGCTTTGATCAGCTGCTGAATGTAAAGATGATCAGCCCATCGTTCTTGTTGTTGTCCAGAGCGAGTTTCGAATCTGTGGTATCTCGGGTTTCTTCTTGAGCCCTAGCCTAGCGCACCCGGCGAGGCGTTCGTACATTCACACCACGGTCGACCAGCATCCTTATGAGCTCGGCTTCATCTTGGTCTGGCTGCTCTGGCCAGTTACCGGGGACTTTGAGAGAATAAAAGAGCACATGGGGCCCTTTTTCTAACACAAGCTTTGCATAACCTGGTTGTTTGCGTCGCATGAGACTTTCCAGCAGACGTTTAAACTGCTTGCGGGTGATCCGAGAATCGGCCACGATGCGTTTACTACACAGCAAATCCACCACTTCATCTATCGGCTCTCGCGAGAGTGCCACAAAGAGCAGATGGAATGGAATCTCATCATATGAGTCCACGAGAAGTTTTACAACCTCCGGATGGCGATTCAATATTGCGAGCTCAATTGCAGTCTCGCCCTTAGGCCCCAAGATGTCTATTCTGGCTCCATGTTGTAGTAGAGTTCTCACGATTTCGATACGGCCGAATTTCGAGGCTGCATGGAGCGGAACTGCTGCAGTCGGGGTCCGGTTTCCCATACAGCCACCCATACTAATACCATATTGTAGTAGAGCTATCGAGAGTCTTATATCGCTGGTCCTTGAGGCCTCCTCACGCAAAGTCAATGCCATTGGAGACGCGAACCCCATACGGCCATCGACGGCCGCACCTCTGTCTAAGAGCATTTTGACGATACCATGATGCCCAGAGTATGAAGCGGCATGAAGAGAGCTATCAAAGCTAATCGATTTGAAAAGCTGGGCATCGCATTCCAGGAGACGTTGGGCTACGATTTCTAGCCCCCAATAGCAAGCATGGATGAGTGGCTCGGGGCTGTTGTCAGCTGCAACAAACCCATATGGCATATATCTGTGCTCGTGGTAGTCGTATAAAATTTCTGATCCAAGAATTTGAGGGAAGCCGCGCAAAAGATGCTCTTGCCCATAGAGCTGCATGACAAGTCGTGGTATATCACTATCGGCAGCTTCGACAACTCTGGCATGTCCCGCCCAGTGGCCGGCAGACCACAGAAACGCGAATTCTGAATTGTCCATGAGAGTGACTGGAGAGCGGGGATACGCAAAGAATTGCGGCCTGCCCAGGAAACTTCCCAGTAGCACCACTTCAGATTCTGCAATCTTACACAAATCATCTACTGATTTGCCTGAAGACATTATCAAATCGTGGTGAAAACTTGCTACATCGATGAGGTACCTGATGCTGGTCTTTGCAATGGTTGATCTCGCGTGCAATTCTGACAAGTGTTCTCGGAAAGGGTCGGCCAGATGCTGGGACGTGAGATACTCCTTAACAGAAGAATGGGCGAGATGAATTTCTCTCCCACGCTCCGACGCGATTGGTGTCAGCAGGCTTGAACACTGTGTTATTGATCACCATCAAGTAACCATCGACAAGTATCCTGATGACGTCGTTCCAAGGCTTTCTCAAGATTGGCTGAAGGATCCGAAGGTGATAGCCATTTCCTGAGATTTTCCGCTTCTTGCTGCTGCTGAGTGCTCTCGAGGATGGTTTGGATAAATGTGGTCTTCTTATCGACTGGGTTTGATTAGAGACTTTACTGAATGCACTTGCCATTGAATTAGTACTGACGGCTTTCGAGGACAGTGGTAAGCCTCTTCTCGCTCTCGACCTTTCTGGGCAGCATAATCTTGAGGAGATCCTTTGTATAGGCAGCAGCAGTCATTGCGGCATATCCCTGCCATTTCTTGTTCTTATGCGAATCACTGTAATCACAGATGCCACGAACAACAAGGCAAGGGAAACGATTCGTCAGCCCGGCTGCTTCCATCTCAAAACACAAGATTCCTTCGCTTGCCAGAGAATCTCTAATGAGTGCGTCCTTCATCAGAGAATTTCCAGAAGCAATAGTGCCGAAATGAACGGCCGGGTTATCCTCATCGTCTTCTCTTGGGAGTCGACTGATACTATTGGGTGAGTTTGTCTCACACAATTCTTCGCAGCCTTGTCTGTCATCGTCACCAGGGTGTACGAAGTTCGAAGCGTAGAGTATATCGACTTCGGGACGACCGTATTTCTTCTTTAGTCTGGGATTCTTCTCGAGAATGGCGTCTACTGTCTCGCCTATCTGATTCCCTTTCCTTTCATATCTGCTTACCAGCAGAGCCATTGCGGTAAGCACTACTGATGGTGGCTGATTGAGGTGGCCGGTGGGTTTGAAATCATGGCCTTGGATTCTTTTCCCATAGTCGTACTGGTACACGCCGCCTTTGCCGTCTTTGGGGCTGCTGACAACGACATCGCCTAGCCGTATATCGTTGTTGGTCGTTGGAGCGCCGCCACCAACTCCCACCATCAATCCAACTTTGATGTTTGGGAAGCTACGAAGCATATCCGTAGCTACGGTGGCCGCGGTAGTCGTGCCGTATTCTCCATGAGGCAGTACCGCGATGACAACTTTGTGGCCTGCCGTCACACCGAGTTCGTAGGCGTTGTTGTCGCCTGCGGCGATATGGTCCGGGTCCGGCTGGCCATGTTCTTCATCGAGGAAAAGGCAGGCTGCAGTATGCTCTGTCGGCAACGCACATATCCAACCGATGGTGTATTCCTCGGGGTTTGGCATTCTCCTAGTTGGCAAAGGACTCTGAAGATTGTATTTTGGGGAATGGTGTGGTAGTTATATTCGCGCACTTGTCAGCAAGGCCGAATCTCGCAAGGCTTTTGCATAGTGGCTTGCATATCATGTGGCATGATTCGTTGATATGGGCCAGGTGTATCTGGACGGTCCAGTCAGTTCGGCCAATCCGCGTTTGTCCTCAAGATCCGGCGGTTACAGTGATTCCAGCAATGCAGCGAGTTATGAGTTACTTCATAAGTTTGCCGACAACATATTGCTTCCTTATTATGGCTACAATACCGTCATCTGGCACTAGCCATAGCCAGAACCGGATGTGTTGACGAGTCTCGCCTGGATAAATGTTCGTTTATTCTTCAGGGCAATAGAAAGCTGTCTGGTATGAGCATTCCGGAATGTTGTTGTCATCAGAGTAGGCAAGTAGGTGAAGTCCGAGATGTGTCAGGGTGACTGCCAATATGACGAACCTCGGAGGAAAGAGCTTCCCCCGCATGACGCCCTTCCATCAAACAATGTGGACATTCAAAAACACAAACCTTTAACCAACAATTGAAACCACCATTTACATCAAAAATCCTCACCAAAATCACAATGCCTATCCGACTCTTAGCCCGCAGGGTACCCATCCTCCTAAAACCCTCTCTCTACAACACCCGTCTCTACAGCACACCCACCTCAACCCTAAAAGTCACCCGAGTACCCGCACCACACGCCGGCAACATACGCATCCTCTCTCTCAACCGTCCCTCGGCCAGAAACGCAATTTCCAGACAATTACTCTCAGAATTGCGTCAACAAGTCGAGGAAGTTGCGAATGAGGGCGAAGATGGACCTACAAGGGCTTTGATCCTGGCTTCTGAATCTGATCAGGCATTTTGCGCTGGTGCGGATCTGAAGGAGAGGTTGACGATGAGTGGAGATGAGTATGTCGTCCTTACCTTCTTGAGTGAGAGATAAGTACTAACGCAAAAGTCCAGGACGAAACAATTCCTCACCACTCTCCGCGACACCTTCACCCGCCTCTCCCTCCTCCCCATCCCCACAATCTCAGCAATCTCTTCCGTCGCATTTGGCGGTGGTCTCGAACTTGCCCTCACAACAACTTTCCGCGTCTTTGGTTCTACATCCACAGTCGCACTGCCAGAAACAAGATTAGCCATCATCCCCGGCGCAGGAGGAACTTTCCGTTTACCTGCCTTGATCGGTACCGCAAGAGCAAGAGATATGATTTTGACAGGTAGGAGAGTCACAGCAGCTGAAGCTTACTTTTTGGGCTTGTGTGATAGGTTGGTGGAGGTGGATGGGGTGAATGGGGACAAAGCGAAGGAGAGGGAGTTGGTGTTGATGCAGGCTGTGGCGCTGGCGAGAGATGTTTGTGACGGTGGACCCGTGGCTACTAGGGCTGCATTGCAAGCGGTGAATAGCTGGGGTGCTGGCGAGGAGGCTGAGAACCAGGCTCATGAGAGCGTTTTGGGAACTCAGGACAGGATAGAGGCTCTTAAGGCATTCGGTGAGAAGAGACCGCCTATCTTCAAGGGCAAATAGATGAACATAACATGGACACTGTCGAACAGTAGACTTTGAACGGTCAGAACACTTTGAGAATCCGAGTATCCCATATGGAATGTTGCTCTTGTCCATCATGTCTTGTGTCACACTCAGGGACAGTCATGTGTTGCATCGACACACACCAACCGCCCATGAAATACCGATGATTTAGTACTGTGAGGGAAGGCAGGAGGGAGTTCGAAGATGTTGAGCAATGCAATATTATAGTACAGTAAAGTCATGTCCATGCTGATCGCCTTTGATGCAGTAGTACAGCCAGCAAGTCTATCATAGTGAGGCTTTCGAATCATCTTTTCCCCATCGGTCATGCAATGACAACATATCATCCTTCTTCCTTGCGAGCCATTTCCTTCGAGCAATCATCTTCTCTTTCAGCCTCTTGTACTACTGTCCCCAACGACGGAAACCTCCAAGTGGACGCCCTCCATATGTACGCAGCTCTTTCTTCTTTGGTTTTTGCTCGGGCTTGGCGACCGCGCCTTTTTCGTTCAATCGACAAAGAGGAGAAGTGGTCTATGAAGAAAGCAGTGAGTAGACTGCTCCAAATCACTTCGCCCGCCTACCAGTTGATCTCTTTTACCGGTTCGTCGTCCATCCAGTTTCCCTCCACCTTGATTCTGCTGGCTTCCATAGATGCCGAGTCCTGTGGAGCAGTTGCATCGGGCATTGGCTCGAAAGAAGTGGTTGCATCAGGCATGGGCTCGTCGGGAACCTCTTCGACGTTACGACACAAGGGCTCGACGTATTGCTCCTTGGTATCATCTCGAACGTAAACCGCGTATGTGGGTGTACCTTGCTGCCAGGTTTCTGCGTTCAGGATGTCATCGAGCCTGTTGGACTGCTCGACCTTCTCATCATTGTAAGAACGCCAAATGTTGTGTTGAATGTCATAGATGCAAGTCCAATAGTGACCGTGACCAGTGCTACCACGATGGAAGAAAACAGCATGGAGGCGGTATTTGAGTTTTTCGAAATCAGGTCCAGAAAACTGCTTGGCAATGTTGGCTTCCAGCTCTCGTACTTCCTGGTCGATTATGGGAAGGCGTTCACGCTGGAGACCACTCTCTTGCTTGAGCTCCGCAGGGAGCGACTGGGGCAACTCGATCGGTTCAACTCCAGCTTCCAAAAGGTCTGCGTTGCAGTCATCCAGAGTGGACAACCAACCAGACACAGCATCGATTGTAGATGGGCCGTCAATACCAGTGTCCGTCTTTTGGATGGTCTCTTTCTCGGCCTGTAGGCTACGCAAGCGTCTTTGCCAGTCCCAGCATCGCTTGCGGCGAGCGAGTACAGCCTCATCCTTCGAATAGCGATCCATGTACAAAGTCTCTTCGAGTCTTATGCGATCAACACTCTTGACTGGTTTGCCATCGCGACCCAAACGTATGCGATTGATGCTGATTTGGAGGATTGGAGGGAACGACGTCAAGGTTTTGTACACATTGACCGGCTTGCTAGCTTCTGGTTCTGGGTGTAGGTCGAGAACCCGACTGAGAGCGGAGTAGATGTCGGTAGGCTCGTAGGGCGGCAAGAGCATCAGGTTTGTAAAGTCGTCTTCTTTTGTTGAAGGTTGCTCGCCTTCTGGGATGATTGTATCAACGATACGCATGTTGAAGATACTGCAGATGAAGGTCAGCACAGTCATTCGTGTGAAGTGGGAAAGGGACGTACTCTCGAAGCTGGTCTAACTGCTCGCCTTGGGCGTCCTTGCCGAGTGGCTTGATAGATGCTCTCAGCCTAGTTAGTAACTCCTCCATAACTTCGGCAACATCTTGTTGCTGTCTAGCAGCTTCTTCTGCTTTCTCCAGGTTGGTCTTAGTCTGTTGTGATGGTGTCGCAGGCCTTCTAGGCGGTAACGGCGGTGCGAGAAGTTCGCCTTCCTTCTCAACTTTAGGCGTGACCGGCGGAGTAAGCACAGCGTCGCCTTGAAGTGTGTTTGAGCTGACTTGAGAAACTGTTGTAAAGTCATCGACGATGCCTGGGACCGCCTCGCCAGCAGGGTGACTCTCGCTCTCAGTGGAAGTCATGTTGACGTCCACTCCGTCATCCTGCTGCGAGCCTGCTGTATCTGCTTCAGGACTAGTCGGCTTCAAGAAAGCTCTGCAAACCAGGTCTGCCTCCGGTTTGACTGCTGGTCCACGGTCACTGATCATGCGCTGGAAAAGATGACGGAGATCGTTGGTAAGGCTTTGAAACGATTCGATCTCATACTCGGGACGATGGAGGTTTCCAACACGCTCAGTCTTTGCGCCTTGAGTTGCCAGGTCGTATTTGAATTTGTCGAAATCGAGTACAAGCTCCCTCAGGGGCTTGATGGTGAAATAATATTGGAGGAGACTGTTGAGGTAGCAGGTGTTTCCGTGACTGATCAATCCGACAGGCCAGCTCTGTGTCGTTTGTCCACCGAACTGGCGATCGTCCATAGCTTTACGAACGATGGCGATAGCCTTGTCAGTTGTTGGTCCAGGTTTTGCATCTCTGACCATCTCGAATTGGAAGTCGATCATTTCCGGGACAACCTCATCGAGGTTAGGAATCTCCAGATGTTTACACGCTTCTTCTAGGGTCATGATCTGCGAAGTCATGTCGCCAGTAGCAAGCCAGCTCTCAAGAATTTCGCTCTTGCGATGCTTAGCAATCAAATCAACAGCGCGACGAGCAAGATCTTTGGTCATTGGGTCGTTGTAACTGTCGTCAATCTGGAAAATATAAGTTAGTGGTGGTCATGGAGGTATGACGATGGACGCCAACTGGTTGATGGCACGAACGACAGTGGTGAGTGCGGTTGGCTTGCTCGTGAGTGGTTGTTTGCAACTACAAACAACCAAGCAGGAAACTCGCTCAGATGCAGAAGATGGATCGCAAAATCGATTTACGACTGTGTCGTGATCGGATGCTTGGGGGAAGAACAAAACAGAACTCATAACTTACTTTGACGCCATACAAGGCAACGACTGTGTCGTCTGCCTGGGACGCATCGGCGCCGAGCCATGCAAGCGCTTGCTCATATGTATCCACAGCTGCTTGAATTAGCTAATCTCTATGCATAGCTCAGACAGGCTGCACTTACTGTCCGCAGCAGTATCAAGTATGTGACGACTGCCTCTTGCATGACCTAGCGTTTTCAAGGCTATCTTCAGATCTGCCTGTCCTGTAGCGCTAGAGTCCGACCATCGTGATTTGTATATTCCGATAATTTGTTCGTCGTCGATGGTCTTTTGCACGTCTAAATCGATGCCCAGGGCCTTGTATGCTTGATTGATTTCCTGCATCATGCGTCAGCCTCTGAAAACATTCTCGAAGTGCGATCAAATCATACATTCCTGCCCAAGACGTTTTCTGAGGCAAGTGTAGCTGATTTGGTAATGAGCAAGTCACTGCCTCTGCCTGTTGCGAGTTCTTGAAGGCAATCAAAATAGTAAGGTCCCTCCACAGGGTCGCACGCCGCCTGCCTTTCGTAAGAAAAGGCGATCAAACGATCTGAGAAGTCTCCAAGGGCACCAAGACTGGCATAGCAGCTGAAACTAAGGTTAGCGCATGTCCCTGGTATCATACAGGCCGAGCAACTCACGGATGATCCTCTTCATTCAAACCCAGACTACGTCCGGGGATCTTGTCATCTGCAAGTGATTAGCACAATTCACAATCAAGCACAATACAGTCAACATACAGTCTTGTGCGCTCAGCGTACGAGCAAGATCCACTTTTGCGTCTCGATATGTGGGCCGAGAGGGGTTGGGAGCTGCGTGACTTGCACAGTAGTCATCCATCAGGTACTGCAGCTCAATGACCAGCCTCTCGAGCATCGGACGCAACAAGTCCGGGTCTTCCACTGAGTTCGGCGAAGGAATTGTCCACTGATCATCGCCATTTGTATCCTCGGCTTTTCTAAATCCCATGCGATAGAGTAGCAAGTCGCAGTCGGTTCCGAAGGCTTCCATGAATCTCTTATTCCTCGCGGGAAAGCTGCGTCTAACATTGTCCTTATTCAGAGAATCCGAAACATATCTCTTGAAGCGGGTGAAGACATCTAGAGGAGTAGCTTGACGTACACCCTCACGATCCGGAGTGACTTCGAGAACGTGCTCGTAGCGGCGTTTCAAAGCTTCGGTATCGGTGAGGACTAGAATGTCTTCTTTGGACAAGATGGGTTTCTCGTATGCAACGTGGACGTGGGCTTGACAGGCGAGGTTGGAGCACTCAAAGTGGTAGCTGACTTGTGATGAACTGGTTGATGTGTGGCGCAGATGGTGAAGCGGGTACTCTCGACTGGGACACGGTTGTCTGCAACCAGATTCCGGGTAGTCGATAGAGAGAGTGAGGTAGAGCCGACATTTCCTACAGGAAGCAGCGACCTTCCAACAAGTGTCCTGTTGCGCAGACTCATCAAGGCGCGGTAGATTGCAACGATCTACGTGGGTGTAGTATTCATGCTTGCAGCTGCCTCTATCCAAGACCAAGGGTGGACCTGTGCGAGCTTTGCCGTCGAATTGCGGAGGGTTGTCGAGGAGGATGTTACGATTCGCGACGATGGATTGAGGATCGAGCCGGAGAAGGTCTTGAAGGAACTTAGGCGCAGTCTTACCTGTAGTCAAGGTGTGGTTAGCGGACTTATGTCGAAGTTTGTTTGGGAGGCAGCAATATAGTACCAGGTTGCGAAGCCCGGGGAGGCATGGCCGTGGCAGAGTCGGCGAGACTCTGATATGGAGGGGAGAGTTGGCCAGGAGAGGATTCAACGGATAGAGAGAAATCGAATTGAGGTCGTAGGGAGTGTTTCCCTTCAAGTGTTTGGAAAGGGCAATCACAAGATTTGGACAGTCGCTGCCACCGTCACATGGAATTTGGCGACGTCAGCGAAGCCTCCGGAACGTGGAAGGAAAGCCGCGCACCAGCCACAAAGACGCAGCCACAGTGGCTCCTTCCCGCCGTCTCCAGCGCGTCCAAGCGTCAAAGGTCAGCATCAAGCGCCAAGAGTTAGAGCGGAAAGCGCGACCTCGTGCGAGCCGGCGCCGCGACAGCATCATCTCGAATTGAGCTCGTCAATCCTCCCGCCAACGACGTACTCGATCAACATCAACATGGCTCAGCAAGAGGAGCAACCCTACCGCCCCAAGGATGCCCTGGGCTCCGCTATCAAGGCCGGCATGATCACCACCGGTGCCGGTCTTTTCGTCTCGACCATCCAAAACACCCTCACAAAGCAGAACTATGGTTCCATGGGCGCCTTCACCAAGTTCGGTGGCACTACTGCCGTCTACGGTATGCCGATGCTCTGGACTGGCGTGCTCGACTGAGCTAATAAGTCCACAGGTGCCATGGGAGTTGCCTACGAGTTCACCAGATGCGCCTCGGCCAACCTTAGACAAAGCGATGATGCCTGGAACTCATTCTGGGGTGGTCTCGCCGGTGGCTCAATGCTCGGCCTCAGACGTATGCTTTCTTCGACTCCAATTGACCCACCTATGCAATTACTAAGATCCATCCAGTTCGCACCGCTCCCGCTGTCGCTGGTTACGGAACCGCCCTTGCCGTCGTCCTCGGTACCTGGCAGTACGCCGGTGGCAAGATCACCGGATACGCAATCGATCCCACAGTCGACGAGGTTGCCCGAAAAGAATATGTCCGCAAGAACAGGAGGAGATCAATGGAAGAGACACTCGAGCAGATTGGCGAGGGACGCGGTATGAACATTCTGCCTTTACCACTGAAGAACGTACACTGACTATTGCAGGCATCTTTGGACCCGGTTACCAGGAGAGAAGAGCAGAGAGACTCCAGCAAAACTACGGCATCGAGGTGCCAACAGCTTCCTCTTCCTAGACCTTTAACGTTTGTAGATACCTTTCACGCTATTGTTTCCTCTGTTCATCATATCGCCCACACTTGCTTCGATAGAGCACGACAGATTTCTTGCTCCAGACCTCCATCCAGATCCCGGATGCCTTGTGAGACAGAACAAGGAGTGCCCCGTCCACACCAGACTTTGAACTCTATGTATGCTACGAATCATCTAAGTAAAGGCTCCATGTAGCGATTCACGGGTGGTTCAGTCGTCCTGCTAGACAATCGTGCTGTGATACCTGTCTGGATCATAACGTGATGATTGTTTGCCCACAAGCCATGCTCTTGCTGTGTTATTTTCTCTCGGCTTAGATATGCCCCTGTTGTATATGCCAATGCCTCTAATAAATAGCTCTTAATATTGTCTGTGCATGTATAGGTGCCACCGCAGGTTTCCGGAAGATAGCTCCCGCTTCCACCTCCCAAACCCCGCATCCATGATCAAAGTGGGGGATGAAGAGATCAGCAATCAAAGAGGTGTGCAGAACAACAACACATGCGCACCACAAGATCTGTTTGGTGCTCTTCACCCAAGAAATAGGCAGGTAAGGTCCACAACATCCTTCGCACAGCAGCTGCATGCCACACCGCTCCCACGAGGTATTATGGAAGATTGTCTGGGTAAACTCTGATCGACTTTACCGCGGGGCTCTGTTCGCTCGACCAATACATCTAGTACAACTCTAGATACATACCAGAACTGGTGACATCAGGATTCAGCTGTTGTGTCCATGTGCCGTCCAGCAATCTGATACACTTATATCTCGCATACCTCTTCTCTTCTCGGGCTTTTTTCATCTCCTTCCAACAATTAGACTGACAATACACTTTTCTCTTAGACACGCCCACCACCATCAGTTTCTCTATGACTGCCATTGCTACAACACAGCCCTTGAGACTCGAGATGAGTGAACAGGAACGTTTCTTCCGGTACTTCCAAACCGAAGTTGCTGGTGCGTATCCTGCTCTCCATGTACAGCAATCAGCACATGGTTTCTTTGCTGACCGATGCAATTTGAAACTTAGCACTGCAAGAGCGAATGCAAATCATCCAAGACCATGGCACTTCTGGCGGTGAACGAGCAGATGCCATCGACCACTGTCTAGCCGGAATCTCAAAACTATCCAACGAGGTGAAGGACGTATCTGGATCTCTGCCGGCACACGACCAAAGGACGTACAGCGAGGTTAGCCACACACTGATCAGATTCCTCCGACCCCGGACCTAAACCTTGAACAGGCTATCAAAGCATTGTCAGAGAAACTACAGAAGACGCGAGCTCAGGCAGCACCTAAACCAAAATTCTCCTTCAAGAAGAAGAACGCATCTGCAATCTCTATCAACGATGCAGCAGAATTGGCAGCCAAGAAACGCCTTCTCCAACCATACAGTAACTTCTCATCAGGAGTCTCTTCTTTCGCAACGACGCCATTGACCATGCCCCAAACACCTGCCAATGGTCCCGCTGTCGAAGACACTCAGCCCGCGGACGCCAATACCACTACCTCCGGCACAATTACTGAGGGCGTACGGAAGCTCTCCTTCTCCAAAGCTGACAAGATACACATCTCCAACCACAGCAAAATTCACATCATGCTCCCTTCTTCGGCCACTCACGCCACATCTGGAACTTCTGGCACAGTGACCAACATCCGTGACAGCGTGATTGATATGAGCATCTCCGCAGCTTCTGCATTTGCTACTCTTACTCTGAAGAATATCAAGGGCTCGCTGATAGTGTGTGGGCACGTTGACGGTGCTGTCCACATTACAAATGTCAACGACTCAATTCTGGTAGTGGCAACGAGACAATTTCGCATGCACGAGAGCAAGAATGTCAAGGTCTATATGCTTTGTAAAAGCAGACCGATCATTGAAGATTGCGAGGGTATCGAATTTGCAGAAATGCCTGAATGTTATGTAAGTCTGCCTCCGCTTCTTCGTGTCACACAGGAGTCGAAAGGGATGTGTTTGCTAATGATTGAAACTAGGCCACGGAAAAGGACCAAGACATCAAGAACATGTACGATCAAGTCGATGACTTCAAGTGGCTCAAGGCAGAGCACAGTCCGAATTGGAGCGTACTGGATGCGGACAAACGCATCAAAGATGAGGTCTGGAAGGAGGTTGTGCCAGGCAGCCCTAAGAGCGGCGTCGAAGAGATTCTGAAGGCAGTCGGAATATGAGTCGTAGTTAGAATACATTTCACGAACAAACAATCGCATGATACATCTTCCATAGTTCTGTTAACAACGATCACCTTTCTACGATTGCATTTTGGGACGAGAATCAATCAATGTGCGACTGAACACATTCTCATCTATCCATCTCGGCCGTACAAAAGTCCTTGTGACCATTGGACTCACCCGTCAACCTGTCGGCGATGTCATACGAAAGCACCACATCGTCATGAGCAGACGTTAAGAACTGCCACAACGAGAATAGTGTTTCGGAGGTGACTCGCGGGGAGGCTGGGAGACGATCAGCGAGCTTCTTCTCCAACCACCAACGCGTGTCGCCAAGTCGGATTCTTCTCGCTCGTATCCACGACCTCTTTCTCATCTGCATCACTTCGCAATATGAACGAGACATCAATCTCCATCTAGGAGATCTAAGTGTATTTCCGAGCAGATGAAGATATTCAGAAGGTGACGTATCTTGGCAGTTGAGTTGTGAAACAACGAGCCAGGTACCACGACTGCAGATCACGGCTTCTATTAAGTTGAAAGAGGTTGCGATGAGCAGGGGTGCACTTGCCCTCTGCCTACTCATGTGTCCAAAATGTTGATCGTTCCTGTCCATCAACGTGGGAAAGAACTACCACCCACTCTTATGATGACATGTGATGCTGCTTCCTGCTTTGCACGACCGTCTTGTTCTCCAACAAAACCAGACGACCGTCCTCTTCTGTTGCTTCCAACCACAACAACACCTTTGCATCCATCGTCGAAGCATCCAAACATCAATTGCTCTTCTTCATCATCAAATACCAGTCTATCGAGTAGCCCCCACATCAAGCACATATCCTCTCCGAAGCATCAAGAACGACCAAGATCCTCATCGTCGCCCACATATTCCATCGACACAACCATCTCGAATCCATCATGCATTTCTTCACAGCTATCTTCTCGCTCTTCGCAGCCACTGCCACTGCTTTCCCCACCAAGCCTGGCTACCTCACTCAACCCGTCGCTCGTGACGCTGGCGATGTAGGTCTAATCTTCCCTCCAATGCATCACCACCATCATCATTCGTCTTCCAACTCCATCACGGGCTACTCTGTCTCGAATGGCTGTCGATACGCGTAATGATATGAAGGTTCATCGCGTCATCATTGATTGCCTCTTCTTGCACATACTCATTATCGAACATCAAGAGCTCATGGCTGACTCTACAATGATAGGTCTACGTCTGCACTGGTGCCAACTTTACAGGTCACTGCGAGTACTTCAAGCAAGCTTTGGACACCTGTGTCATCCTGCCCGATACTCTCAGCAAGCAAGTTTCTGCATTCGGACCTGACGAGGGCGCGAGATGCTTGTTGATGCAAGGAAACTGCAACGATCGCCAACCTTACCGTGATGCTTCTTACCCAGGCATCTCGGATCTGCGCAACTCTACCTTCGATGACACCGCAACAAGCTTCATTTGTTTCCACTTGTCATCGACCGAGGGGGCTCAGAGCGTGTAAGGGAATGAAAGGGTGATACTCATGACTTGCTGCTGAGCAGCGTGTCTTCTCTTCCCTATGATAACTTTTTCTTTTGTTCTGGCTTTGGGCCTTGAAAGATCGGGAGCCCCAGAGGCATACTATTATACAGCACTTGAGCTCATCGCTCGTGTATTAACGATTTTATGATTTCCATCACCTGTGTACTCGTGATGTGATCTGAACTTATTCTCTTGGTCTGTGTACTTAAAACTCCTCCATCTTGTAAACTTCATAGACAGGTACTTCATACGGGTGGGCTCTGTCATCTCAATATCAGTATACACTTCGTCAATCTCTGAAAAGAAGGACATGAGAAAAGACTTACTCCTTTAACACATGAACAACATGCTTAACATTTTCCTTTCCCCGTACCTGCACCTCAACTCTAACCTCCTCCAATACCTCAAGTTGTCCCGGTGTTCCAATATCAGGAGTACTATCAGGACCAGGGATGAATCTCCCTGTACCGCTTGTTTCCCAACACTTTTATTATGTCAGTCTTAATCAAGCAATCAGAGCAGTATAGGGTTAGATAACTTACCACATCTGTATATAAAGTCTTATTCACATCCGTCAAGGAAGAAAAAATACCAGCGAGGTTTGTGCCAAAGATTGCATCTTTTGTTGCTTGTAGAGAAGTAGGAGGAACGAAGTAGCAGAGTTTGTATTTTGTTTGGTCGATCATGATTGAGATATACTTGGTCGTTGTAGGAATGATTGAAGTTGTAATGGTATGAGAGGGCAAAAAGAGCAGGGTGGCTAATTCAACGAAAATGGTTTGACAGCCGAAAAAAATGGACGAGATAGAGAAATCAACTCCCACTTGAGAATTCTCCTTCTTATGTATCTTTTACCAAGACCTTTGGTTGTTATCTTCTCCAAGCCGAAAAACGACAAAAAGTGACGATATCGGAAATTCGAAAGGTTGTTGCGTGTGGGATTGTGTAACAGCAATCGCTATGGGAAGGACAAGACGGTCGTGATCGCTATGGGAAGGGGTAAGCGGCAAAACGATTTTACTTCGGACTCAACGCGGGTTGAAGAGGAAAACACCCAACTGCCGGATAAGAAAAGAGGGAAACGTAGTGAATAGATAAGAGTGGCTGTCCGGCTCTGTGTTCGTTAAGAGAGTACGAAATCTGCAAATCCATTCCATACCAGAAACGCCGTGTCGTAAACATTAGAATAGAAAAGGCCGTGAGTTGAAGAATAGCACAAATCATCACGCGCTGACCTTTCCTCTCCACTCCTTGAACTCGGCATACTCCAAGTCCACCTTCTTACCCTCATAAGTAACCAACTCCATACCAGCAGCAACCTTCCTCCACTCATCCTTCCTACCCGACCACCCAGCCTTCCTCATCAAACTAACCAACGCTTCCTCCTTCGTCCAGCCTTGCTCTTTAGCCACATCAGGCAAATACGTAGCTCCCAGCTTCCTGCCCTGGTAGGTAAAACTGATCCTGATACCATGCTTACCCACCTCCCAAGCCAAGACATCACGGGTAGGATTGGAGAAATTAGTCAACAGCGTAACACAACATTGCAATTGTGGAAGTTGAGACACAGGGATGGGTGGAAAGCGAGTATCTTCGAAAGCTGAAGTCAAAGCATAGTCCGCAAGACCTTTTTCCAGAGGTTGAGCTGCGAAGGTGCCAATGCAGCCGCGGAGGGACTTTTGGCCGCTGCGTGGAGAGACTGTGTTCCAGGTTACGAAGAGAGGATAGGAGTCTGAGGGAGAGATGCTGGAGCGAGAGGATAGAGAGGTGCGGCTGGAGGACGTGGAGGCTGGTGTCGAGGTGGAGGCTGAAGTAGAGCGGGAGGTCAAGCTGGACGAGGAGGAGTTGGAGGTGGGTGTGCCGCTGTTTAGGAGGCGTGAGATGGCGGGTACGCGAGATGTGCTTGAGTCTGGCTCGTCGTCGACCTCTGTTGTGCCATCCTCCTCTTCAGTCCAGAGCTGTTCGACTTCGGATAGAGATAGTGGCTTTCGTCTTTCGAAGCTGGCAACAAGCGATTCGAAGCAGTAGGCGCAGTGTGCTTTGGTGGCCATGGTTATACTTAGCCTGTATGTCTTGAGGTGATAGTAGTGCTGACAGTGCGTGTGAAAGCGATAAGTGAGGCTATTATGGTCGGGAGAGCTGGTTCGAGAGATAGGTCAAGCAAGAGGTCAGGACGTCACAGAGAGAGAAGGATCGAGTGCGGTGAAGGCTGACGTTGGATAAACGAGAGCGAGAGGAGGGGCAAACGATCGAGGAAGGCACGAGTTGTCTATGATGTGTCTAGCACGGCGTATCGAAGGTGCTTCGAGCTGTCGTCTTGGATCTTGCTGGAACGAGCCTTGATTTGTCTGGGAAATGTCAGAAACGAACGGCAGACTTGCTGCCTGCTGCACTGAACGAGCGACAGCCCTATCCACACAGGTCACGCATGATGCAAGCGGGGGGCACGAGTCCAAGCGCTTGATTGAAGAGGACTTGGAATCCCGTTTGGCAGGTGCTTCTATGCACAGCATACTTGTGCAGGATTTATGCAATCTTCCGCTAGAGGTATCACCCTGTCGTTAGTTGCGACACGACTTCTCATGATGATAATCACTGGTAATTGCTGGATATACTGTAGTTCATGATTAGTATAACAATCTATATGTATCCTGCTACTGTACATAGTAGCTTTGCTCTGATTAATCAGAATAAAAACTTGGCTTTATTTCTATCTTTCTACCATTGACTTATCGTGCTAGGCTTACGGAAACCACAACATATTCTAGCTAAAATCCGTATTTGATATACAGTGATGAGCAAGTATAAACGAGATATGGATAAGATGTTTGTATCATAAGGGTCGATTGGGCAATTATCCTAGACCTACCTCTTACCACGCCGTCCGTTACCTTAGGACCTTCCTTATATCCACTCATCTACGGACATATAATCATGTCGTACAATCAATCCATATACACTATTCCGCGTATAAGCATACATAACATATACGAAGCAGCATGACGAACATATGAGCGAAGCGATATCTTCTTTCCATGTTTCATGTGATGGTCGGGTAACACATAGCACAGTCAACGAGAAGAGAACAAGATAGAGAAAAGAGAGAAGAGAGGGAAAAGAAGTTCCAAGAAGGAAAAGCTGTAACTTGAAAAAGAGAATAAAAACACCCGAGAAAAGAAAAAAAAACCACAAAAACGTGTCAAAGATTGCCCCTTGATCCATCTCTCCCATTGATCACCAGTAGACCCCTCTCCTCTTCCGTGTCCACTGGGTAAGATCTGCTAAGGAAAAGACTATCTCCACCCCAGTTTGCAAATGTGTGCCTCAAAAGCAGCCCCCACCGTCCTGATTTCGAAAGCGCCTCGTTTCCAAGAGAGAAAAACAACAGACTCAAGACTCCTTACAAGCTCCTCCGTCCCCATTCCATTTCTTCATGCGTAGAATATATGAGTTTTTTGCGTGTTGTATAGTCATTGGTTGGAGCACTCATAGCGTGTCGTCGACATCGATCTTATCGGTGCCTGTGATCGTGCGAACCATGCCCGAAGTCTGCTTCTGATCTCTTAGATTCCTTCTTGACCTTTACCGCAAACTCGGCCACAAGAGCGATGTGGTCAGAGGGGTGGTAGATGTGAGGGAATCCAGGAACTCGGCTGAGGTATTGTTTGTCGATCTCTCCGAGGAGGCCGGTAACACTCAGAGCGTTCGTAGAATACCAGATGTAATCGATGCAGCCAACGAATGTAGGCGTATAGTTAGTAAACTCGAGCTCACCAATGTGCGAATACGAGGACTTCAGACTGAAAGGATGGGCCATACCCTCTTTCGTGAAGTTTCCGTACTTGCGACCTGCCAAGTCGTCGTGCGAGGACGAAAGTGATCCGTGTGCCAACAAGTCGTACACACCACTTTCCGAAGTACTGTTGAAATCGCCACAAATAATGAGCGGAATGTCAGTGTTGGATGCATACTCTTGCGAAGGTGCAGGGGGTAGTTTCTCAACAGGCACTTCATCCACCTCATCACCATTGGCGTAACGGAACAGTTCTTTGTCCTTGAGGGCGGGCCATTTGGCGTACTCTCTGCTCAGACGATTAAGCTGCTCCAATAAGATGGCAACTTGCACAACCTTGACATCCTTGAATTGCGGATCCCAGAACAAGTGAAGGTTGACTACCATCTGGCGAGCACCGGTTTGGCGACTTTCCAGGAATGCGACGGTTGCGATATCATCACGAGTCATGACGCGATTGAAAATGTCGTGCTCGCCCTTCATGTCGGGACGGTTGATGGCCGTCCGGCCAAATTCCACTACTTGCTTATCGAGCAGAATATACTTGGTATTGTTGTAAAAGGTGGCGCAGCCATCAACCATTTTCGCGTTCTTCTCGGACATAGTGTGAGCACGCGACTTTTGCCAGAACATGCCTCTGTAATCGTCATGAGCGAGTTGAGGGCGGAAGTATTCATTGAAGCCTTCAGCATCAATCTCCTGCAGGCAAATAACGTCGGCTCGGCGTTGTCTTATCTCGCCCAGAAGGACCTCTCTGCGGTTCTCCCACAGGAGGGCGTGCGATGGGGCGTAGCCGTATTGAGCTTCCGTCGTGTACTTGTCACACAGAATGTTGTGACTATAGACTACGAATCTTTCTTGCTCCGCAACAGGAGACTCATCGAGGACAATCCAGTCGCGCTCGTTAGGCGGTTCGGGACCTTGAGCATGCTCACGCAGAGTGCGGATCAGTTCGGTAGTGCCCGACTCGGCGATGATATCCTTGATGTTCTCATTCAGAGGGTTGCCCTCAAGGCCGAGAGTTTCCAGTTGATAAAGGTAGCCCAATTCGCTAGGCAAGTCGACGAGGTTGTTGTCGATG
This sequence comes from Aureobasidium sp. EXF-12298, assembly GCA_024195555.1. Lineage (NCBI taxonomy): Eukaryota > Fungi > Ascomycota > Dothideomycetes > Dothideales > Saccotheciaceae > Aureobasidium > Aureobasidium sp. EXF-12298. The sequence goes on along the minus strand of SWBJ01000250.1, from coordinate 948 downwards.
AGCAGGAGGGTGCGAAGGTTTGTAAGCATACCAATCTCTGGCGGAATGGTTGAGAGATCGTTCTGTGAAAGGTCGAGGAAAGTGAGTCTGCGCAGCATGCCAATTTCGGGTACCAGCCAATTAAGCTTGTTCTGATTGACATAGAGCTTCTCGAGGAAGTAGTATTTGAAGAGATTGTTGGCAAGAGCACGCAGACCCTGACCACCGAAATCGATGGCAGTGAAAGGGTGCTTCTCGTCATGGTATGGCATTCTTCTCCCGCGCTCTTCCTTGTTATCTTCGGTCTTCCTAGCACCAGGGCCCAGCTGGGCAATGGCCTGCCGGCTGGCGACATGAGCGTTTCTGGCGTAGTAGTGAGGCTGTGTGGCATCACGCGATACTTGAGCCAGGCGCTGCTGCTCCTGCCAGTGCTCGCTGGAAGGCTTGCTAAGTTGACTGTGCGTGCTGAGCGGCGTTTGGCTCTGCATGTGGCTGGGCGTGAAGTGAGGAGTCGAGCTCGAGAGATTGTGCGAGTGGGAAGCAAAGGCATCGTGGTGGTGTTGGTGCTGAGCATGGTGAGGTTGCTGCTGCTGTTGAGAGTGGGCTTGATTTTGATGGTGAGTTTGCAGATTCTGCTGCGACTGTTGTTGCTGGCCGAACTGCTTGCTCATGTTCATGTGCATCTGGAAGCGCTGGTGACTATTGCCGTTGAGGATGCCATGCTGATTAAACATGGTATTGAAAGCGGGCGAGTTGGCGCCGGGGGAGCGGTTGGGCGAGGGAGTGTCTTGAGTATGGAAGGGAATGCGCTGCGAGGTGGTGATGGGCGAGCCGTGACGAGTCTGTAGCTGGCGCTGCGACTGTGGTTGATAGAAATACTGGCCGGCTCCTTGGAACCGAAAGGCACCATCGGCCATCTAGGAATGGAGGGAGGCGGTGACGAGAGACGGGCGACGGCTTCTTCTTTTC
>SWBJ01000249.1:0-75412 GCA_024195555.1 Aureobasidium sp. EXF-12298 | reverse complement strand
TTCCGAATCCGGATTAGGCGCTTTGGCGGAGTGGTTAACGCGATGCCCTGCTAAGGCATTTCCTTCGGGAGCAAGAGTTCGAATCTCTTAGGCGTCGATTTCTTTTGCATCATGCGATATCAGCAGGGTCGATTAGATGCATTCCTTTTGCTCTCAAGAAAGCGAGAACTGATATGAAATGACACAGGGAGTCATGGTGAATCTCGGTAGAGAGTGAATGGCTTGGCGCTCGGACCCGATGTTAGCCTGAGCAAGGTCCGCGCGTTATTTCGTCTTCTGCCAGAGCTGAGGTGAACCGCCGCTATCCCTTTTAACGACCTACATGTTGATGTGCTGGACCGGACTTGTACTGGATAACGACCGAAAATCTCGTTGAACATCTCTATGGCATTATGCAATACATAATCGCCGAAGCGACACGAATCAACGACACGCGCTGCTGTATACATGCACAGCGTTCAAATAGAGGCACCATCCCCTCTGCTTAGCTTGATTTATTATACCCTTTGTGTTCATAACTGTCAATCTGGAGTCGCTATCAAACTTCACGCGAACGGAACCCGAGAACGAAAGGTCGTTCAACGGGTCGAATATCAGTACCAGTGGCTTCTGTCTAGAGCCAGAGATGGAGCTCACGGGATCCTTCGGTCGCTTGCAAAGACTTCACTTCTGGAACCATTTACTCCATCTCACAGGCAGTCCGTTTACTCTTAAACGCAGGTGTTGACACACGAATCTTGAACTTGACATTTTTACCGCCGCAATAAAAACGTTGCGCTTACCGTTGACGGTGTGGAATCCCCCTCTCAACTGATGGAAAAGTTTCAACTAGCTGTCGTCTCCGACTCCTCGATTCTCGAATACTGACAGAAGGAAGGATCCTGTTTCGTACAAGATCACCTATCATAAGAACCCGAGTTATGATAATGAGCAAACAAGATCGTCTGAGACATCTGAAGACACTATGTTATCATCATGTCGCCACGTGTCAAACACAGCTGGGGCGCCCACTCGTTCTGTTGGCATGCGAGGACCGTTGATCGCACGAGTGCTTGACCTTTTACCATGTGGGAAGTTTTCAAATATCGACAGCCACAAAAGCCCCACATAGCAAAGTAGGCATGCAGTATCTAATAAGAGAAGTAGGTCGCATAAAATAACGCGAGTGAGACAACTTGCGGGGTTGCGGGAGACTTAGAGTACAGAGAAACACTGAAGAAGGGAATAATTCAAAGCCGGGCGATGGCAAAAAACGGTCGTGACCGAAACGTTCAACAGTCAAATATGTAAGCTAGATATAAGGGTCTGAGTCCCTTCTCCATACGCGCGGCACAACTACACTACCTTTGCCTGCTACCATACTCTGCTGTACGACCTAACGACCTCTTACCAGGCCTTCCAGTTTGGATACATACCGGATCCTAAAAACTCTACAGAAGACCAGTTGATGGTCGACACCTTGCAAACATGGAGTGGCACGACAAATCCATATCTCTCTTCGCTGTCACAATCTCCATGATTGTACTACCACTCATAGTCGTCCCTCTGCGCTGCTATGTCCGAATCACACGACGTGCTTTCAAGATCGATGACTGGCTCATCATTGCGGCATTGATTCTCCATCTTGGAGCTTGTGCCGTGACACTATGGGGATTCATGTATGGTCTTGGTATGCCTGACAGAGTCCTTACTCCAGAGAACCAGATGAAAGGTGTTCAGGTATGCTTGATCTACGATACTAGCATTGAAGGTACGAGAGACGGAGACTAACACAATCAACAGACCTTTGCAATGTACAAGCCTATCTACACCCTTGCAACTTGCTTGATCAAGTGCAGTGTCTGCTACACATTCCTCCGTCTGTCAACATCGCCGAAGATTAGAAAAGCACTTCACTGGATCTTAATCATCGTCAGCTGTTCTTCACTTATTATGTTCATCGGATCTTTCTGCTACTGTGTGCCTTACCCAGCCATCTGGACGCACTGGCATCACCCTAATACTCCTGGATACTGTTTACCTGGAGCCGTAGTGCTGACTGTCGGCTATTCCTTTGCGGTGACCACCATCTTTGCAGACTTCGCATGCGCAATAATTCCAGGCATCATCCTATGGCAGACAGTCATGAGCACGAGGAACATGGTTATGGCGTGGGTTGTCCTAGGCATGGGTGTTCTTGCAGCAGCAATGACGATCTGTCGTCTCCCTTACATCGCCTACTGGACCCACAAGACCAACATGAGCTGTAAGCAGAAACGACCTGTCCAATACAATGACTCAAAGCTGACAACGTATCAGACGGTCTAGGAAAAATCCTCCTCTTCGAACTTCTAGAGTGTGGACTCGGAATATTCGCTTCCTGCGCACCAGCACTAAAACCTTGGTTCTCTGCCTCGATGACCTCCTTGACATCTTTCCTGCAGCGTTTGACGCAGTGGACATCACTAGGCTCTCACATCTCAGCCTCCAGCCACAAACACCACCATCATATTCAAGACGTCGAGAAAGCGGAACGAGGAGAACAAGCACCCTCTTCTCGTCCAGTATCGGCTCCTGTAGCACCTCCCGTCCCTCGCATGGATCTTGTGATCCCTGATATTGAGGACACAGTCATGGGTACCGTGATGGACCCGCAAGACAAGGGATGGGATGGTCATGAAAATCCGGCGGCTGGTAACAGACCCGGTACTGTGCCGGTCATAATCATCTCGAAGGTTAGAGCTGGCAGTGGAGACTATACGAATACTTGGGATGTTGTTCGGGAGGAGGATGATGACAACGGTCCTCCTCAAGCATGAGATGTGGCTCTTATGATGACGGCTTTGTTAATGATATACATGACCTTTTCTTCTTTCATCACTTTATAATAATGAACAACACCTGTCATCACTGATCAAGCATGGATACTTTCTTTTCTCAATCACCACTTGGTCCAAAGCTTTCGTGATCCGTGTCCTCTGTCGATATGTTTTTCCCTGCTTAGGGAGTAATAGATAGACACCTCGAAGAGTTGCGGTTCGGTTGACAAACCAGCATACTACAGTCGAGTATGTGGATCATCAGACAGAAGGACTCAGTCGTGATCTAATTAAAAAGCATATGGAAGTCTGACATACCTTTGGCTCTTGACCTCAGCACAACGACAAAGATACACCCAAGCAGAACATCATCCTCAACCCACATATCCCAAACGAAAGTCTTCATATTTTGATCGGCCAACCCGCTTCTACAACCGCCCCTTTGACACACACGTACAAAGACCAAACATGCATATGGGCGCGATAGCCTTAGCAGAGGGAAGTCTTGGAACGTGCGGTACTCGGGTCTCACAGTCCCCGTAAGGATTCTGAAGTAAAAGTGTCGCGTGATTGAACCGTCGCTGATAGAGAGCGCTGTGGCTTGATGGATGTGTGGATGAAGATGGCGTTCTGCTTGGATATATCTTTGCCGTCGTGCTAAAATCGGGTCGGGCGGTGTGTGATAAGGCTTCGTAGTAGATGGTTGAGTGCCGAGAGTAGGTATGTTGATGCGTCGAGATGTAGTTTTGGAGCTGGACAATGGAGAGACTGGAGAGGGACCGAAAATGACAGAGGACTTACGAAGTGCATCTTTTGCAAAAGGAAAGTGCGATCAGAGGCTGTTGTGGTCATGCCTTCCATCTGCAGCACAACAATTTCAAAAGCGAAGCGTAAACGACTCGAACCCGAGGAAAGAGCAAACGATCAACTGATGTTTGAGCAATACGAGATAAATGCTGATAAAACAAAACTCAACCGAAAACCTGCCGCCCACCAATGCATCCAAGAAGGAAAGAACTCCCCTCTATCCCTTCAACCATCGTGTCACATAAATCCAGGGTGTAAAATCCCAACCCCGACACCTTCGTACAATGATCCGAATGCAAGAATCAAGCTTCGCAACAAGCACCAAGAACATCTCTCACTTCGAGCATACCTCCTTCCTCGGCAGTAATCCTTCCAGACATCAAACTGCCAGACCCCCAAAGGCCCCTTCGTTCTTCCCAACGTCTAAATTTAACCTTGATTTCCCTAGGCAGACCACCCAACACAACTTTCGACTTGGGGATTGCAGGTCTATCCTCAAGACTAGCAGACAAGATGGCATAATCATGTGCGAACAAACATGCTTGGACGAAAGCATGCTGCCACAAGCTTTGTTTCGAGAGTAAGGGGCCGGGTAGAACCAGGATCTCAGAGTTGGCATCGAGAACGTAGCAGCCTTCCGGTTCCAAATCGTCCTGAGTGAATGGCGCGATTTCCGAAATCGTGGCCTCGAACTCAGCATTAGGCGATTTGCTTGATCCATCGCTGTTGGGTCGATCTGTGTTGGGTGATTTGGGCGCGCTCCAGGAGGGGCGGCGGGAGAAGTAGCTTGTAAACAGCGAAGTAGCCGTTTGCTTGGGCTTCTCCTTCGCTTCAATTCTGAAAAGTCGCACTGAAGAGTGTTCCCAGTTACCACATTTTCCCTTCCAGAGCGCCGGAGACTGGCAAACACTCGATTCACCGCTATCGTGAATCTCTGCAAGAAATTCGGCCGTCTCTTTGCCCTCGTCAACTTCCGTAAAACCGCCACCAGGATTGAGGTCCATGGAGATCAGGCGAGTGCTTCCAATGGCAGTAGCACCACAACCGCTTCCTTTCCACAGCCAGATCTTTGTCTCTTGAAGCGTAATCGGGCGGGCAATGATGTACGGGTACTCGGAGCATAGGCTGTTTTTGCTGCGGTCAACCTCATCGAAAGCGATGTGACCCATGTGTGGGCGACCACAAAGCATATAAGGCTCTTTCAAGCTCTCTGCACGCGAACCACGACGTGTGATAACGATGCCACCAAGTGCTTGGAAAAAGTTCGCTGGTTCACGAGCCTGGTCGATAATGTACAATTGTGTTGACCTGATTTCATGATTAGCCTCTTGGATACCGACCTGAAAGACATGAAGATTCTTACTTCTGTCCAGCTCCAGCTTCTCTAGCAACGCGTCTGGCATGAACTTGAGTCTCTTGGATCGTTGACTCGGCGATGCGATCACCGCACCAGAGGTACACTTCGGCCATCCTTGTCATGTTGGCAGTGTAGAAGATATGCGTACAGATGTACATGGAATTTTCGTACAAGATGTGCTCTTGTTGCGCTGGTAGAGGAATCATAGTACCATCAGGCTTGATTTCGTGAATCGAGTTCCGCAGGGTCTTGATCTTATCAGATTCTCCTGAGCGAGAACCTAGCACTGTTTGCGTATCTGTGTTCAACTGCAGGCGGTTTTTTGACTGAGGCAAGTCGCCGAAGAAGTCGGCTAATTCTCGTCCAGCTGGAAGGTCAAGCATGTTGGGCAAGTGAGGTAAGTCTATCGAGTATCCAGGCACACGTCAGCTCTCTGTCCCTTCCGCGGGCCTTGGTATGGATCGCAAAGTACAAGGTGCTCAAACTGCTCAGAAGCAATCAGAATTTAGACAGAATGATAAAATCAATACGGATATGAATCGAAGTTCTTTTTCTTTGTGCTCGCACGCTGGATGTACTAATGCTAAGACTCACCTTTGGCACTCAGTTGACCACTGACAATTCTTGAACTCTTTGCTGGCTTTGGTGGGGCGCCGGCACTGGGTGACTGTACTTCCTCATAGCCACCGTTTCGCTTAGGCTGATTGATGGTGTCCTCGGTGATACCAAGACCCAGTTTTGGCGAGGCGTTGTATCTAAGCGGTGAGCTTGAAAGCAGTCCAGCAGATAACATTGCAGCCTCCTCATCCTTCCTGGTAGGCAGCTCGATAGGAGCACGCTTCTGCGGCGTAGTCTGTTGTACAGGCTTCCCCCACATCGAGGCAGCACCCTTGACTGACGAGAAACTCTGGTTTTCCTTATCCGCCTCAGTCGCGTTCAGTGGCGGCAAAGGCTTATCTTGGGATCTTGAAACTGCGGTAGTCATGCCCGGGAGAGCTTTACCAGGGAGTGGGCGGCTGAAACCAGAGGGTTGGCGAGAAGAGGACATTGGGGAGATAGGGTTCGACACAGGCTTTGTGCTCACTGGAGAGCTAGCCGAAGAGGCGCGAACAGGGAGCCTGAAAGGAGCGGGTGTCTCCAGCTTTTCGGTAGCCGTGGATGAAGGAGTGCTCAGTGCTGGTTTTGCAGGTGTGATGGGTTTGGGTTTCTCTGCACCAGCAGATGCCGCCACTTCAAGCGAGGATCTCGCTGATACGGGAGTCTTTGGCTTGTCTGACAGAACAGGAGGGAACGTCATCGACTTCGTCGGTGTGAGAGTCTTGGGCTTCTCTGCTTCAGCAGGTGGTGGTTTGGAAAGGTTGATCGATGCAGCCCTTACAGCTGCAGACTTGGGTCGAGGTTGCACAGGAGTCTTAGTCACTGGCGAACTTGGTGATGGCAAGTCAATTGATCTGGCCGAGTGAATAGATGAAACACGCTTTTCGGGCCCAGACGCGATGGAAGAAATGCGCTTCTCAGATCCAGAGGCAATTGAAGAGATGCGTTTCTCGGGTTCGGGTGTTGCTGTGACTGTGTTCTCTGGTGCACTTGACTTCGGCTTGCGTCTCTTGGGCCCCTTAGCTCGACTCTTGGTCATGTGTGTGAGCTGAGTTCCCTCGCTCGGCTCATATTGAGCAGAAGTCACGCGAGTGATTGTGGGAGGAGAGAAGGGACTCCCCGATGGCGGTGTGTTTGATGTACTCGGTGGGCCACGTGCTAACAGTCCAGCGAGAGCTGGGTTGAACCTGTCGGCGATCTTGTTCGACATAGGTCTTGTTTGCACCTGGGGTTTAGATGGCTCCTGCGGTACTGGTTTAGGAAGCTCCTTTTTCGCTGACTTGGGGAGCTCACGTTTCTCTGGCTCGGGAAGCTCTTTTGTTTCCGGTTCAGATGTGTTTTCGGTCTTGGTCGGGGTCGGTGCTTGATCAACGGGCTTCTCATCAGTCACAACGGTAGATGGCTTTGCTTCGACAGAAGCACGCTTAGGTTCTACCTTTTCAGTGACGCTACTTCTCTTCTCGGGAACGGGAGCCTTAGGCTTGCCTCTGAGGTTTTTGTGGAAAGAAAGAGCCTCAGGCGTGATGTCGCGGTGCGATTTAGCGGGAGCCGGAACGTTGAGTGTGCTGTTGGATCGTCCCAGCTGCTTCCTGATGGAAATCGCCTCTGGTACGGATGAAGGTGTAGGGGAGATTTTTGGTTCCGATGCAGGTTTTTCTGCGGCAGCCTTGTTCATCTCCTCTTTCTTCTTCAACAAACTTTCTTTCAACTCATCGCGTCGCTCTGTCTTTTGAGGACCGGCACTGAGAGATAGGCCTGCCTTACCGCGAAGAATGTTGTTCTTCAGCTCATCAGGTGCCACGTATTTATCAGTCTGGGCTTTCTTAAGCTTGCCGAACAGAGCCTTGAACTCAGGCTCTTGCTCTGACTGCGCGCCGATAGTACCACTTCGTGACTTCAAGCCTGAACGGAAGTCGGTCTTTGGTGTAGTCTCCTGCTTTAATTCTGGCGACTTGAACTCGCCAGACCTCAGCTCTGGGGATTTCAGAGCAGGGAATTTGGGTGACGATGAAGCGGTCGAGTTGATGGAGTTCGAAGGTTGATGCTTAGGCGGCAGTGTAGGTACCGATGACAGTGCACTAGGCTTCAGAGTAGCTGGTTTGATAGGCTCTTTCTCTGTGAACCTGGAGGAAAGTCCACTAGGCTTTGAAGAAATAGGCTTAGAAGGCTCTTGCTTCTTGGCTGTTGTTTCTTGTGCTTTATCCACACGATCGGTGTTCAATGGCTTTTCCTCTCTAGTGATGTCTTGCTCGGCTTCTTCCTTCTTGGATGCCTCCTTGACCGGCTCTTGCTTTTCCAAATCTGTCTTCTCGGGCACCTTAGGCGCCAGATCGAGCGAGGGCGTTGATGGTTCTGGCAAAGCCGATTTGCCAATGAGCGAGATAGGCTTAGCCTTGGTCGGAGGTGTGACGTTTCTAGATGCGCTAGGAGAGTGTGTTGGAGTATTCCTCATAGACGACCTCTTCAACAGACCCTGACCGATAGTAGGCGCGTCTTGAGCTTTTGCGGCATCGATGTTCTCCTGCGACGACGATGGCTCAGCGGTACCGCGTTGTTGCTTTGCCTTGGCAAGGTCGGCCATCCAGCTGGGTTGATTCGATTGTGGTGATGCGAGCGGCTTGGGCGAGTCTGGACGGGTAAGAGCACTCTCAAGCCAACTTGCTTTGGTAGGACTGCGACTCCATCTCTTGTTGGGACTAAGCGGAGGAGACATGAGACCTTCGGGGATGGGTTCCTGGCCTGAGAAAGAAGCCAATGATCTCGAGCGTGAATGTCTAGTAGTGGTGGACCTCTCAGGTTTCTCCTCTTTGACCTCGGACTCGGGAGCAATGTTCAGGTTGCTGATAGTGCTATGGCTCGAGGAGGGACGAGAAGGAGTGTCATCGGCATTGGCGGCGCTGCGGAAACTGGCGGTCGAATCATTCCGGGCCAGTGTTGAGGGGCCGGCTGTGACACTCCATCTCTTGTTGACACTGTCGTTGCGCTTGAGCATCGCGCTCTGTACAAAGCCACCCATACCCTTGGTCGGCGAGCTAGGTCTATCCAGACGGCTTTGAGCGCTTGACATGGTACGGTTGAGACCATCAGCGCTGTCTGGCCTGTCGGGTGCAGCAAAGCGCTGTGAGTCACGGGAGGGTAGGGGAGCGCCCTTCTCAGGAATTGACATCATGCTCATGGGCCTGACTGATGAGGCCCTGGTGGGTGAGCCCATGTCTACAGACATAGGCCGACTGCGGGGTGGGCGCGAAAGAGTGCTGGCGCGAGAGGGGACGGCGCTGCTGGGCGAGGCCTTGTGCGGACTCGTAGACGGCGACATTGATGGTGATGGCATGCCTCGCTCGCTCTCTGGATATGTGTATCAGTAAAGGTTCTGGATGTTGTGGTTGGGGAGGCTCGTGTGACGCACCCAACTTGCGAGCGAGTCGTGAACTTGCGATCTGCGCTTCTAGTTGCTCCTGACGCTCATTGTCTTCCCTTTGTCTCTTCTCCTTGAGTTCGCGCACGCTCTCCAGGAAGGCGTTTGTGTCGAGATCGGGCGTGTCGTCCATGGTGTCTGGTGCGTCGTAGGTTGTAGGGGTCTAGGTAATGATGGTATCTAATCCATACGGTGCAATCGATGAATGATTCAACTAGCGATTGGGAAGCGTCTGGCGACTTTGACACGAAGGAAGAGGGTTCAACAGTCAACCAACGACCAAACACTGGCACCCTCTTGTTGACATTTATTTGTGTACCCGTCTGTCCCCCCAAACCCACCAAAACGTCCCGGCCGCTTCAAACGCGCCATGCCACCTTTGACCACGTCAGCCAATCGCAGCCCGTTATTCCTGAAACACCTCCGTCAACTTCCCTGCAGTCCATCTTTGTACAGATCATATATTTTTTTGATTGTCACCCTATTGAGTGCTTTCGATCAGGGGTCTACCCATTCCCGATCTGTTCGCAGTCATCTTCCATCTCTCCTATAGAAGATTCGATACACACTGGCCCTGCGCCTCAATACAAAAAGAGTCGATCCTTGGCATCTTGCACTACCCATTTGAGGCCCTCCTGAAGGTTCAATCCAGTCAATGCACTGCACTCCATAATGTTCCACCTGTGCGTGTGAATCATGTCGAGTCGCAAGGCCTGCGTGGGTTGCTCGAGTCAGTATCGTGCTTGGTAAACATTGGGACCCCGCCGCGGCTGGCGAGGGAACCACGAACCTTGCCTATCTCTTCCGAGCTCATGCATCCTGCAACATCGCTCTTGTTCTTGAACACGAGCAGACTGGCTCCCATCAATCGCTGCCGTCCTGATCAGTCTCCGCTTTGTCTGGTCGTGCTGAAGCCTTTTACCTCTTGCAGAAGGAGCCCCTCCAGTTCTTGTCGGCAATCGTCGATTCGTTCTCGGTCTGTGCCGTCCACGACCCATATGAGCGTGTCTGTCTTCTCAAAATAGTTCTTCCAGTATGTCCGAAGCGTCTTCTGCCCGCCGACGTCCCCTGTCTCCCGTGTAAGTTTCGCTATCGGCACCTCGCACCTCGCGCTCAGTCCTGGGCTCCCTTACAGATATTCAGCTTGTATCTGTTTACCTCAGCTGTCAGCTCCACGTCTTTGCTTCAACATGACCGGGCAACCTCACCCGTCATATTCGATTGTTTTGATAATGAAGCCAAGCGTGGGGGAGACCGTATTGATGTCCTCGCCCATGATATTCTTGACTATCGAGGTCTTGCCGCTGTTGTCGAGTCCACTAGGTGATGGTCAGATGTTTGCAGCCACGTCATCCAAAGGCAACGCACAGCATCAGGATTCGCATCTCCTTGTCCTTGAGACGCGCTTTCCGGAGTATTGACAGCATAGCGACAACAAAATTTGATCCAGAGGATGTGTAGGTAGAGTTAAGAGGAAAGAAGAGCAAAAGACTGACTCGAGAGACCGAAAGCGAGTCACGTGGCTTCCAATCTTATGTCGAGTTGTAAACACCACCATCGCCATTGGAAGTGAGAACAAGGACATGATGTGTTTTGTCCCTTGATTTCCTCTTCGTATCCTCCCATGGTACCCATGAGTCCGCCAGCCCTGGACAGGAGCAAAAGGTAGCAGAGGTAGTCAGCTATTGAAATGAGTTATGGATACCCAAAAGACAGCGCTTTGATGTGAAAACATCTGCGAATACAAAAGCATGTGTAAGTGTTTGGTAGGAGCAATCAGCAAGGAGAGGCACGAGCGTTCCGTCACTTCTTGGTCTGTCGTTCACTTCAGTGAATGAATGCAGGCAGCCGCGACTGACGCACACAGCTTCAACTTATCAACTTCGTACAACCTCGACAATTCATCTCCGACATTCTTTTCAAGCACGCAAAGATGGCTCCTAGGAAGAAATCTGGATGGATCAGCAACAGCGAACTCAAGAAAATGACAGCAGGTGCCGCCCTGCCTCCTCTCCCTGATGCGCAAAGATTCGACTACGGCGACAAACTCGATCCACACCTTTTCTATTCTTGGGAAGGTGAACATGCCGCACCGCCCATCTGGGATGAGCGTCCCATCTACAAGAACAGCGATCTCCAAGGAACCATACGTCAATGGGCGAGCAAAATCAATGTGGAACCCAGACCATTCGGCGCGACCTCAACCACCAAAGTGAACACGAATTTCTCCTTCGACGTCGGTAAAGCCAAAGCTGCCAGTGGTCATCTTTACTTCCTGCCACCCAAACACGATGAAAGCCTCATGGCCGAGCTGGTTCCTCGCTCCTGGATTCCTCAGATCTTCGAGCCCGGTCAGAATCTTCACTCCTTCTGGCAGCAACAGATCAGTGGAGAACCTAGGCCCCAAGATGACGCCGATCTTGGTGACCGCACACCCTTCTGGAACTTCTACTTGACCAACAATTCAGCGGTCCAGTTCCCCCCAACCCAACCAGATCTCAAGGGTTGCGACACCCACGAGGACACACCACAAGACACAGAAGCTCGCAAGAATGATTGTGGCAGCCAGGGTTGGACTAATCAGTATCTTCAAAACCCTAACGCTTTCATGATGACCCGCTTCGGTAGAAAGGCTGGCCCAAGAGGTGGAAAGCAATACCCCGACGATCCGCCCAAAGAACCATCTCTCGTCCAGCTGACACCAATGATCGACAATGCCATCAAGCCTGTACTTAACCTCTTCATCCGCATGGCCTCGCTTGGCGACATTCCCCAGATCACCGACATCTACAACCACTATGTCCAGAACAGCGTGTGCACTCCCGAGCTAGAACCCATCAGCATCACAGACATGAAGGGTCGATGGCAGAGTGCACGAGACGGTCACTTGCCGTTCCTTGTCGCCTGTTCACCTAGGGGCTATGGCGGCAGGAGACGCTCTGCAGACCGACCTGCTGTTGATACAGTTCTAGGGTTTGCTTATGCTGATGAGTTTGGCGGCCCAAGAACAGCGTTACGTTTCGCTGTCGAAGCTGGCGTTTTTGTCAGTGCCAATCGCAACTGCAAGCGCAAGGGAGTCAGCAAATGTCTTATGGACAAGCTCCTTGGACTGCTGGACCAATACTACATCGAGCGTGGTGGCTATGACATAGATGAGCAGGTTGGAATTGGTACGCAACGTCTTGTGTCGCGCATCTTCATCAACTTGATGAACTCGGAAGTCGACAAGACCAGAGAGTGGGTGATTCCCTACCTTGAGTCGTGGGGGTTCGAGCAGCAAGGAACGGCCAAAAGGGTAGGCTACAAGCTGAAGTCGGTGTAAGTGCAACTCCATTTCTGCCGACAAGAGGATTTGCTAATTGCTATGCAGTTTCGACATCACAACTTTCCACAAAGAGACGGGAATGGTTATTGTGCCTAACAACCCACCAATCCTTCCCCCTCTTGAGAGTTGAAGTCGCCAAAGACTCACAGAGACGCTACCTTGCTTGAAGTCACAATGGAACGACGAGAGAAACGATACAACCAGACCCGGAACAGGAGAGAGATTGAGGATTTGCAATACTTTTCCAATGAGTCCAGAGGATTGGCTGTCAGCTCTGGGATTACAAAACAGTAGAAGGCTCGGTACTCCGTGCAGGAGGATGGATGGTGGGAAGAATTAATTAATCGAAAGAAATAATATGAAATGCGGAGCGGAGAAAAGCCTTGGCTCCTCCGAGACGCTTCGTTCGATGAAACCATTTTACTTTCTTCTTGTCCTTTGCACTGATTATAGACTCAACTCATATCAAATTCACCACAAGCATGTCGCTCGCACTAGGAAAGCGCAAGCGCGCAGTAACGTCCAAAACACCACTTCCGTCCAAGAAAGTCACCATCGCGAAACCAGCACCACCACCTCCGGCGCCGGAACCCGAATCCGATGCAGAAGACAGAGAGGCACTGAACGAGGCATTTCGTCGTGCTTTTGAAAAACGATTCAAGGCGATAGAAGAGGACAAGCCAGAAGAAGTTGAAATCGAAGAGGAGGAAGTGGACGACGACGAGAATGAGGATTGGGATGGTCTTTCGGAAGAGGAAGAGGATGATGAGGATGAGGTCGAAGTGGTCGAGCACAACATGTCCAACTTTTCGCGCGAACGAGCAGACAGAGCTGCGTCGAAAGCATTCATGGTAATTGCTCACATTTTGTTCACCAGGCCCAGCACTAACCACGTCACTTTGCGCCAAACAGTCTTCCAAACCACCCACCTCCTCAGACACCCCAAGCACATCCAAACAACCAACGAAAAAGAAAGACGAAGACAACGAAGGCGGAACCACAGAACAAGATAACCTGAAAGACGATCTCACCCTGCAACGCCTACTCAAAGAATCCCATCTCCTAGACGCAACATCCCTCTCTACAGACCCCTCTGGCAAGAACCGTCACAAAGCCACTGATCTCCGTCTCCTCGAACTTGGTTCCAAGACTTCGATTTTCGCCCAGAAGAACATGCCCAAACATCAACGGGTGGGTATTCAAAAGAAGAAGGAAGACAAAGAGTTTGAGAGGAGGAGAGAGGCCAAGGAGAATGGTATTGTGCTTGAGAGAGTCAGAAGAGAAGGTACGGATGGAAGGGGTGGTGGCTTTGGAGGTGGTAATAAGAGGGAAAGAGGTATTGGAAACCCGAGTGTAGGCAGGTTTAGTGGTGGCACGTTGAGATTGAGCAAGAGGGATGTGGATGGTATTACTGGGCCCAAGAGTAGTGGAAGAGGAGGAAGAGGTGGCAAGGCAGGCCGGGGTAGAGGTGGTGGTAGGGGTGGAAGAGGAGGCAAGAGGTAGACACACCGTCCTTCTCGTACAAATCATCTGGCAAAGCAGTCATCGCATCCATGATCGACCTACCGGTACCAAAGATTCGGGTTCCGACAGGAGACCTGATTCTCAATTTCACAGAGAACGGAAGAGCCAGCATCGAGTGGCTCGATCTGGACATATCCCTCTCATCCCTTCGCAAACAGCAAGACACAAGTCAGCATTTGATGCCGTCAAGAACATCACAAGTCGAATCGAGAGATCGAGGTGGTGGATTCAGTAACCATATTTGGTACTCCGAGTATCATACAGAAGCTATAAATGCCACTCCAAAGCAGGCAGACTTTCAATGCCAGCACACGTGCTCAACAACAATGCTCTGTTTACCTTGAAAAAGAGGAAGTGCAATGTTGGATTTTCTCTGAGGTGAAGCTTCTTCCACCGTTGTTGTTCAATGGTTCGTCATATTCCCAAGTCTAACGGTGTTTCGCTTCTTTTTGAGCCTCAATATTGCATAACAGCACAACGTCGTAGCTGTATTGGATTGTTCTTGTGTAGGCAGAATAGTGTGATGAACCTTTTTCCCTTTTGATTTTGTATGCTCTCATTTGCTTCACTAATTCCTCTGAAGATGGGGTTGTTGAAGCCTTTTATTAAACTCTGATCCCGCGTTGTTGGAGGTCCGGATTCCCATAGCGTTTGGGATCAGAATTGTGTCTCGGGAATATTGGATTGCATATTGAAAAGCACGTTCGATATCGCCAGCGTGTTTTCCATTTAACATAAGTGCCGAGGGTCGAAGTTGCCATGAGTACTGTACTGTCAGTAGGCATAAGGCGTGAGCATGCTGACTGGACATGGGAATTGAGAAAGGAGAAAGCCAAAATCTTTGAATCGATTGTAGACGTCCCGCGGACTGAGTATACTTCAGTGAGTATGAAGTCCAACATGCAAGTCAGCGTCACTGTCGGCAGGGACAACAAGATCTTGGCCGTTGCAATAATGCATCTTCCATGTTTTACACCATCGGAAGCTTTAAGGATGTGGCGCGCCTGAGTGCACATGGCTACCTGAAAACGTTGTTGACATTTATAGTACGCCCTTCAGTCCGCGGAGTGAAGGGCGTGCTAGAACTCGTGTAAATGCGATATCGATTTTCTTTGTTTAGGCTGAAGCGTATCGTCAGCATGTTCTGCGCGATGCTGATGCAGCAAGGATGCTCGACGTTCGACTTGAGCAGCGTGAGAGACACGACACCTAACACGTAGCAAATCCGCATCAAGAGCGGGCAACTTGCAAGCGGCTCGTCTACGAGGTTCAAGTTCGATGCAACGTGAGAGGTTACGTCCGGGTAATGAATGTTGAGTAACCCCTTACAGTAACGCGGTGCCAATATCTTGCACCGTCCATCTGGAGAGAGCGATATCGCGGGGCATAACTATGCCCTCGAACGGTTCAGACCTCAATGTGTTTTTCTCTGCGAGAAAGGGCGTACACTCATAATCAAGAAAGTAGCCGACTGCCGTGGATCTTTGTAAAACCCACGGATGAATCTCAAAATCTCCTTGTTGACTGAGATCAAAACTTGGCATCCAACGGCGTTCCGGAAGCAGATGCGTGCGCAGTTCATGGAGAACAGGTCCGCTGGAGCGAGCTAACCCGAATCGTTAAATGCAATGCCAGCTGGCAGGTTAGGATTTTGCTGAGCAGCCAGCTTCAACTTGTTTGTGTTGACAGTATAGATGACTGGAACCACTTTCCAAAGGAACTGATAGTAAACAGCATGTCAATGATCGATGAGTAACAATTGCCCATCTATCTGAGCAGTGAGAGTTCGTACAGGCAAGCTCAAAGTACGTGGGGAGTTAACGGCGACGCTTACTAACCTACCCACTCTATTGCGACTCGCAACGTCTCGGGCTCACTGCGACACAGATCGACGATCTAGTACAGGCTGTGCTGAAGAATTTGATAACCCCTTGAAAGTGGCTGAAGGTGCCACGCAGTCAAGAACCTTGGAAGCAGAGATAAGAAACGAACGAGGAGTTTGAAAGACTGTGCTTCAGAGATTTGTTCCGAGATTTGATGCGACTGCAAGATCTGCACTTTCGAGCAGGGTGGCTCGGACCTGCTGCAAACGCCAAGGCGATATACTGTACTGCTGCAGGGCTTCCTTCCTTCCTTCAGTGAGAGGGACTTCGTGAGACGTTGATTAATCAAGGAAGCAGTCGGATACACGTATCTTGCGGTCATGTTTGAGTAATATCATGTCGGCCGTATGGAACAAAGTCAGATGCTGGGCCAGAAGGTCGGTCGCGTGAAATTACACGCAAACAGATAGAAGATCTACGGTGATCGACATGGTCGTAAGATCTACCAAGCTCGTTGAAGAAAAGATGAACCACATGAGTTGAGATTTGAAAGCACAGCCGCGTTTCTTCATAATGACAGGTTTCAGGAGAAAGAATGTCAAGAAGCAAGTACGATGGTTGCAAGCAAACGTGGGAAACTCAGCACGATGCGGATCGAAATTCGCATCAGGTAGCTCACATGGTTGCTTGCATCTCCTTGAACTTGTATGCTTGAGGCTTGAGCAAAGGGAGCGCGTGGGCCCAACGGCGTCTGGCGGTGCTGAAACGATTCACCAATGGTGACGTCGGGTGTTCGGCACGTCGGATGCTGGGCTCTTTCTCTCTGTGAGTTTTGTCGCGCGAAACGGTGGGCCAATGGTGTCGGCGGATAAGCTTTGATGCGCAGCGGAGCCAAGGTTATGGTGGGGAGAGCTGGAGAAGATGGAAGTGCATGTCTACAAAGCTCTCTCTATATCAAATCAGAGTGTGCAGCATCTAGATAAGTCTGGATTGATGCATCTGTCGACGTTTAGGACAGACGGATGGTCGATATTGTAGCCAGAAGCCCGGATGACGTTCTGTGAGCAGCCAAGACGAGGTCTTGACGCTAGACGCTCGTCGCGGGTCTAGAATGTCTAGAGTGGAGAAGGGCACACCCTCGCGACTTGGACGGTTTGCATAGGCGGCCGTTCCGGCGCTCCCTGAGAACTCTCGGACTTGATTCTGCCCGTCGTCCAAGACTCTGTGCTGGTCCTAATCATGCTTACGAAACCGCTGCTGTTGAGCTGATTCTGACTCCGGCTCTGACTTTGCATCTGACGCCTTCTCCAACACGACCGTCGACCGACCATTCTTCCATCCCACCTCCCATCTCGCCCACCCATACTGACTGGCGCCATTGTCGCCCTATACCACTGTACACACACTTGACTGCTACATCCTCGTCACGAAGCACAACCCCTCTCTGAGCTGGACCGCCACGCGGACCCCCCGACATGGAGCCCGACTTCATAACGCGAAAGTCCATCTGCCTGGGCCAGCCGCTGCCCCCAAATGTCGTTATCCACGACAGCGACCCGAACTTCGCCCCAGGCATGGAACGCCTGTACCCCTCGAGTGTCGAAAGCAACATCCTAGAAGAGCTGGTCATTCTCAAGACCAAGCTACGGTTGTGCAACAACGATGACTTCTGGTCCTTCGTTTCCGAGCGCATGGCAGAAATTCTCGGAGCACAACTCTCTTTCATCGCCAAACGTATTCTGGTCGACGAACAAGACTCGGCCATCGAGATGCCCCCTATCGGAGAGCCAGGCTCTTGTCTGATGGCAAGTGCCTGGTACTACAACGATGGCAAAGGCCTGCAGGGCGTCGACAAAGGCTTCAAATACCACGCCTACGGCTGCCCCTGTTCATACATGCGCCATGACAAGGTCTTTGTCGTCCCCGAAAAAGTCAGCGAAATGTTCGCCAACAACCCAAACAAACTGCCCGTCTCTGCCGAAGCTTACATTGGTATCCCTCTCTTCGCCGACGGCAAGTGTTTTGCCCATTTTGGTGTCATCTGGTCTGTCGAAGGTGCCGCTAAAAGGAAAGTTTCGTGGGCCTTTATTGAGATGTTTATGCATGGCCTGGAGGATCTAATCCTAGAACGCTTGCTTGAAGGCTCTGAGTTCAAGGACAAAGCAGCAGTCAACAGAGATCTTCCGCGTGTCATTCCGCACGAAGTCATTACCGCCGCCCAATCTCTCCAACCGTACGCGAAGAGTTTGTCTCACGAACTGAGAACACCAATGCAGGGTGTTGTTGGTATGCTCGATGTCATGTACGCCACCGTTCAAGAAGCTGCCGAAGGCCAGACAAATGCAGACGTACGTAGAGTGTTCGAAACACTCAAGGAAAACATCGAGACCGTTCAAGGTAAGTTCCCCTCCGTTCTTCGACCATGATCTGTGTGCTCATCGTTCTTTAGATAGCTCGCGTCGTGCTGTCGAGGCTGCCGACAATGTCGTACACGCCTACGATATGAACCTCGGTATCCCCTCAGGGCCACCAATCAACGAAGACTCACTGGATGGCTTCCCCGACATTAGCCACGCTTCTCACCCCGAGATTCTTGTAGCTGGAAGCGACTTGCCAATCTCGAGACCTAACAAGCGCCGCCGAGAGGAGCCCAGGAACGACCTAGAAGAGAGCCCGACAAAAGTACAGGCTACCCTTGCTGCCCGTGCCGCAAAGGCCTCCCCCACCGAAGGCATGAGGTTGGGTGTTCACGAAGCTGAAGACATTCCCGAAAGGGCTGCACAACAATCAATGCCTATGAGTCCTCGACCCATGATTGCTGCTCTGCAGGGTGACCGCGCCATTGCTCCTGGTGTCAGACACACAAATCTCCGCCGGGTCCTGCAATACGTGGTGAACGAGGGCTTGAAGGTTGGAGGAAGACCAGAGTCTGCAATCGCCCAAGAAACATATCTCGGCGAAATCATCGAAGTTTGTACACGATCAGCAAAGGGTGAACCTAGGACGAAACTCATTGAGTGGTCTGTGGACGCTGCTGTACCCGAAACAATACTCGCCGATGAGAAAGACCTTGCCAAGCTGATCTCCTGCGTTTTCTTGAACGCTACTAAATTCACTCAGCAAGGAAACATCACCCTCACAGCAAAACTAAGCCCGAAACTCCGATACATCGTTATCAAGTGTGTAGACACTGGCCCTGGTATCCCTGCAGCTTTCCTTCCTCGCCTTTTCCAGCCTTTCTCACAAGAAGACCCTTCTCTTACCCGTCAAAGTGAAGGACTTGGTCTCGGCCTTCTGGTGGCCAAGGGTCTAGCGCGAAAGCTTGGAGGAGATCTGTTCTGTATTCGCGCAGACACTACCGGACCTAAGCGGGGCACGGAGTTTGAGATGAGAATTCCACTAAGGGCTGGTGACACCACCACCCGACCCCCATCGCCATTCGGAACACCATCACACAACAGGGTGCGCCATTCAAACTCAGTAGACTCGGATGGTCGCCCTTCACCTATGCCTAACTTCACCACATCGCACGCCCGCACTCGCAGTGATAACTCAAACAAGGACCTGCCATCTCCTACAGAGAAACCTGCTACTGGCGAATCATCTACGGCGCCTGCTGTCAGAACTCCTCCAGCACTCAAACACGCCCACTCTTTCCCCGTGCCATCATTTCCCCCAAAGCAACCAAGTTCGGCGGGCCGCAAGTCATCGGCATCTCTCAATGGTATCGATCGCAACTTAGCCGTCAAGTACCCTCTGAACTTCCTCGTTGCAGAGGACAACAAGATCAACCGCAAGCTTCTTGTTAGCATGCTCAATAAGTTTGGCTACAAGACAGTGATTGAAGCATATGACGGTGCCGAGGCTGTACGACTAATGTCGAAGAACCCTGCGGTTGACGTTGTGCTCATGGATCTCTGGTCGATTTTCTTTCAACTGTTTGAGGGCAAGAGACCAGACACGACGTTGCGATTGGAGGTCAGTCTAGACATCTTCCGACTGGTCGAGACAGAAGCAGCACCAATGACGTTGCCAACCAAAGGCCTCGAACTTCTCTCCGCCTTCTCACCACTCTTCTCAACAACGTTTTCTCTTATTGTCTTGTCAACACTCTAGACCTTTTCGCATTCTCGCTGGTATCTCGCTTCTGAAATGTCTGCATGTTCCCTGCTGCAAGATCAGAACAAGGAACTACCACATGTTCCTCATGCACAAAAGAGGTTCTAGAGCTCGGCCGGGTCTGGAACGCAATCTACATGCAAGCCATTTTTATCTCGTGTCACACAACGGAGATGCACCCGTTGACAGCCTCGAAAACCCGGCGGCAGATCTCTGGGTGGTGTGCAGGTACGTTTCATGTCAACTGCATGAGTTCTGGGCCGGGCGCCCATGACCAATCAAGGGTCTGGTTCTGTTCTGCATTGCCGTGCATGACATGAGGTTCTGGAAATAAGGACCAGTTCGTCTCTGCGTGGCCATCGCCGATTGCTTACGATGGAAGGTATCGGATGGCTTTATCTCGGAAGCAGAATGCTGGTTCTTGTTGATGGCGGTCTAGAACGATTACTGATATTGCTTCGGATGCTGGCCATTTCTCGGGTCGAAGTATTGATATTGACTTGGGTGTTATTATTGTGGCTTGCTGGATCCAGGCCACGGCTTCGCGGATATCATCCGCTTAAGAGGTCTCTCGGATGGGACGTATCTCGTAAGCATGCCTTATGGCTTAGTGTCGTGACTCGCGAGCATATTGCACTGACTGCACTTGAGCTGCGGACTATTGACCTGCTCTTTCTGTGTCAAGATTTAGGTTCCTTCCTCTGTATTTCGGTCAGATCTGGATTTGCCTATTCCGGAGTTCGCACTGGGCAGCTCCTGCTTATCTCGACTCGGACGATTCTTACCGTTGCCTCTCTCGGCTTGTTTGATCGCACCTTCTTGCTTCGAAAATGTCGTTAGTCTCCGCATTGTCTACGTCTTGCTTAAGTTATGGAAGAACTCCTACTGCATGAAAGAATCCAAGACACTGTGTCAGAAGATATATGCATAGCAAGTCATGGAACCAGGAACACGCACAAAGTTGTTATTGACAGGCACGAAAGAAAAGGCTCGCAAGAAAGAAAATTATATTTGATGAAGAACCAAAGCAACTTTATGTATCTCTAAGAGCAAGAAAGAGAAAACTTACCAACGCCAACACCACTGATATCCTTACCAGTATTTACCATGTTTCTACTAAATGAATTCAAGAGCAGTTGTAGCAGCACCAACCAACGAGAGAGGACCAGTAGCAAGTTCTGTTGCACCAGCGGCACTTGGGAGGTGGAGGCTTAGGGTAACCGTGATTGCCCATGGTTTACTGTGTGGATGTTTTTAGCTGTAAGAGTAGTGTGTGTGGAGTGTGTGTGTGTAGGCTGTTTGGTAAGTTGCAAGCATCAATATCTATGGTCCTGTTTATATGTGTTTCTAGTATTGTGAATGTGTTCTTTGACCCTCTGTATCTCATTGTTATCGAGAATAAAGAACTAAGCAGAGATAACAATGATGAGTTGATTGTGAAAGAAAGAGAGCTCCAAGATCAAGGAGAGATGTTGTTCACTGAAAGGCATTGTTGAGCATTGTGAACAAAGATACTCAAGATTGCTAGACACATCTCGAAACCTGGAAGCAGTGTGAGTGATCATGGTCGATTTGGCATGAGGATTCGGTTCAAGGAGCTTCACATGCTGAGGAGATCGTTCTACCCAAACTGAGGATATAGTCTCCCGAACGAGGCTATAGTAAGGTACACTCATTTCCAATCTTTACTGGATCGTGGTTCGGTCTGCACGTAAACAATTATGGAAAGTAGAAGTATGGATTAAAAAAAAAAATTGATTTCTGTTAAATGAGAGCAAAATGACAAACTACACAGACAAGCACACACACAAATGTTGGTTACCTACTGGAGGCAACACGAACTGGTAGAACGAGATTCATGAGGTGTTTCTTCTGCCCACAAAGACATCTCTGCAAAGTCAGCTTCAATACTCTTGCGCCATTCATACATGACATTGTCCAGCAACGTACCCAATCTCGAATCCCAATCTTCAGCGGTCGGACCCATGGAATTCTGTATGTGCTTCTCTTCCAGTTCTCTCACGATGGCTCGGTGTTGATCCTTGAGCAGAGCCATCTCTGAGGGGCTATGATAGTGCGAACCCAAGAAGTTGATGTCTTTTTTGACGAATTGGAGATTCTCTTGCAACCAGCGTATACGATAGACTGTTTGTTGTTGCTCGGACATGATGGATTCGATTGTTTTGAGGGCAACGTGCAGCAGGTTAGTTGTTGATGCAATGTCGCTTGGGATTCTGGTTTGGAGGTCGAGGATCAGTTGTCTGCGTTTTTCAGCAACAGACGCGAGTTTTTCGTAATGGTATACTGCGTCTTCATGAACATCATACATGAGGATTCTCCTGTAGTTGGCGTCATTTCGCAATTCGGACAAAGCATAATTGACAGGGCTATCCTTGATGGCATCTTCGTAACTAGGCAACTCGTCAGCGGACCCTGCAAGATTTTCTATGTGTGGAGGCGTCTCGTTCTCAGTCGGTTCTGAGAGTTGGTATCGAGACAGAGTGATCTCAGTCTTAGGAAGAGGGAAACCGGGGTGTTCGGGAGGTTCGGGGTACACATCATCGGGATCATGGCCGTCGTCTGCTTCTGTTAGGCACATTTGACAATCAATGTCCTTGACATCCTGAGTGATGGTCGGGGCGGAACAGACTGGCAACGAGTCCATTTCCGAAATCTTGAGATGGCAACCCTGCCATTGAATTTCGCCAACAGGAGTATGAGTGCGACACAAGTTGCAATTATAGACTACCTGTATACCTACGCACATTGGGGATTATGAGTTGGTTTTCTGGATTGTTGTTAGCGAGAAGTGAGACCTGTCTCTACTTACTGTGTGTCGTCGGTTGTTTCGATGCTCTGTCCTTCTAAAGAGACACCTCGGAGGGTATTCATATGCATACCCGAAACAATGTATCCAGGCTCTTTGTCTGATGAGCACAATGCAAAGTGGAACAATGGCATCCTTGTGGACTTGCAAGAGCTTTGAGTACAATCAAAGAAAGTATTTCGATCTCATACGTTGAAAGAAGTGTTGAACTTATCGCTATTGTTACATTACAAAGATAATATTTCTCCTATTCCGATGAGTAAACCACACGTAAGAGTTCCATTGCTATAACCTATTCGGAAGATGCCTTGCTCCTGGCTATGATGTCGTAATATTTGAACAGAAAGATTAGATACCACAGGGGTAGGTAAGACCGCGCGATGACTCTGACCGGGCGGATTCATGAACAATAGGTCTGTTGTGAGCGAGTGGACTCGTGTTCATCTACCCATCTCAATCTCGCGACGTCGATCCTCGCGAGAAGAATTCCGTCGTGAATCGTTAGTAACCCAGCTTGCATTGCGCGAGTGCCATGATGGGTCCTCCAGTGAACGTGGCATCAGGCCGTTCGCAGCGGTGGGGGCATAGTAGCCATTGATTGGCGTCTCTGTCTCATCTATATCAAAGTCGATGCGATTGAAAGGACTTGTGGCGGGAGAGATTCGAGGCTCAGGTTTGTGCAGTAGATCTGACATCCTTTGTCTCTGCATTTCGTGATCGTTTATCCCGTGATCGTTTGCAGGTAGTTCGTCCGCAGGGGTTACGGCCATCATAGCCGGCGGCGTGCGTGCAGCTGGGTGCATGTTTGCAAAGTGGTTGGCAAAATAACTCTGCGTGTGATATGATCCTGAGGCACTGGCGTTGCTAGGTCGGCGTAGCAAATTGATGTTGTCAGAGCTTGTGTTTCGCTTAGGTCGTGATTGTATGAGCCTACGGCGAGCGAAGAAGTAGAGAACCGTGAAGATAAATGCCATCGTGGCTGCTCCGATCGTAGTAGCCATGGCTATTACATTCCATTGAAACCGAGTGCTGATGACGAAACAGTACGGCACATTTAGGAAGCCGATAAGGCAAGCGAAGATGCAGGGAACAAAGACATGCTCGCTACTAAAGGCCCAGCTGCGACTACAGAAGCATGTAAGTGCTGCAAGAGAGAATCCAAGAGCCAGAAGGCCGATGCCGAAACCACCCAAGATCGTCTTGGATATTCGCAATTGTGGTTGTGCATCAAATATCGAAGGGATTACGAGAAAGCTATGTGGTCAGCCGACGTCTGCAAATTACAGAACAGCTGATGACTCACCCTCCCAGTATTAAACATGAAGCACATATAGCTGTTATCCGCCAGTACCACTGAGCATAGTCAGTCCCTGACGATCATGACCCAACCGTCTCTTTGACCTACTCGAACACTCTTGGACTTGTTCGCACTCAAAGTTGTATAGCGCATCTTGGCAGAGCGCGGATGCGCACTATTCACAATTCGGCGTGGACAGGCGAGTACTTTTTTCGAAGCTGTCGAGGTGGGAACAAATGCGACACGCGTTCAGAGGGTTGTTCGGGTTCTGGTGACTCGTTGCGTTGCGGCACGAAGAAGTATGCGAGGGACGAGCGACAAGCAATTGTTTCGTGAAGATGGGTAGGGAAAGAATTAGGATAGGAAATAGCGAGTGTTTTTTCTGGCAAGAAACGAGTGTGGCCGGAGATAGTCGCAGGAAGGAGTGGTGTGAATGCTTGTAAGAGACAGAGGCAGAGGCAGGTCAAGGGCAGTGCTAAGGCTGAGGCATTAGGCGCCAGAGGCTATGAGCACCAGCCACAAACGTGGTAAATGATGCAAAGGTGCAGGTAAGTCGTGTATATGCGAAGATACAAAGTTCCACACAGATGTTCCGAGAAGGGTACAAACTAATCCCAGACTCGACAAAGGTGGTTGTTGTAGGACAAGCGATGGGAGCAGAGCTAGGATGCCAAGCCAGAGATATAGATTGATTGGCAGATTGCGACTGAGAACACACCGAGTGCTGACTTAGTTACTTACTGGTTCTACTACAGTGGTACAAATATTCGGCAGGACTATTCTAACGAGAAAAGAAAGAGCTACTTGTGTAGACAGTCAATCAATTCAAGAAATTGAGGTGCTCCTGCCTCCGGGACAAGTCGAGTTGGTTGCTAAACGATTGGGAGGGAAAGAGCACAGACCAAGCGCACACACGTGACGGCCCACATTCGAAAAGCTGCGCGCACAAGGACTGATATTCAGAAGCGACTTCCAGTGATCCAACCCTCTTACCACCCACATCCGACAAAATGGTACGGCTCCTCTAAACGACATGCGTTACTACGACAGACACTGACAGACCATGTAAAGGCACCCGCAGCAACCGGAGCCAAGAAGCAAAAGAAGAAGTGGTCCAAGGGCAAGGGTACGCACGCCTCCTCTATCCAATCCATGCGCACACCACACACATCTCAGAGAATCATCGAAACTACGAATCTCCCATCATCATAATCCATCGCATATCAGAGCGCCGCACTTTCCAACTCCCAAACCTCGAATCCGCACATCCCGAACACCGCGCCATGGAGCCGCATAAAGGAACAGTTTCGCTGACATGATGCGCACACAGTCAAGGACAAGGCCCAGCACGCCGTCATCCTCGACAAGGCTACTTCGGACCGTCTCCAGAAGGAGGTTCAGTCCTACCGCCTCGTCACCGTCGCCACCCTTGTCGACAGACTGAAGATCAACGGCTCTCTTGCCCGTCGTTCGCTCGCCGATCTTGAGGAGCAGGGCCAGATCAAGAAGGTCGTCAGCCACTCCAAGTGCATCGTCTACAGTGCGTTTTGACCACCCTTGACACCTCACTCTTCGCCTATACTAACTTTCTCTACCAGCCCGCGCTGTTGGTGGCACCGACTAAATTCGATCATGACGACTCACGCATTTGTCCGGATGGATTGAGGTCAATTTTTTGACGACGACAACAAGAAAAAAGAAAAGATATCCCGTCGGTTTTTAACGCTGGTTCTGCTTTTTCTATGGGAGTTTTTCACGTGTCGAACTTCGGTTGAGGGTCAAGGACCCTCCTCGGGGACGGGTTTGCTGCTTCCATCTAGCACAAGGGCGCTTTCTTCCATAGGCCGCAAAAGCAAATCCACCGGCTTCTTTCGTCAAACCTCGTCCCTTTGACTCTAACCTTGTGAATGTGTGTCCTGTGTCTCGTGTACACTGCGCTCTTCCCTGCCATACAACGTACGTTCTCTTCTTTTTGTCAACCCCCCTTCACCAATCCCCTCCCCATTCCCCTTGCAATGATGAGACATATTATCAAACAGTTATCCCTGTCTGAAGACTATTGTTGAGAATTATTTTTGATCTGAAACTGCACCCTCCTCTCTATCTTACCAAGCATATCATCAGTATGTCTGCCACAGAGCGCTGACCGATTTGCAATACAGACAACCACCTTGATGATAAAAACTTGATAGCAAGTCTCGAAATGACAACATTAAACTACCAACCTTTCAACTCACTTTCTATCTTGCCTTGTGCTGTGACACCCAATATTGTTCATGTTTCGCGACACTATGGCTTGCGTTGAAGAAGTCGATTATAGTTGACGTCCACGGAGCATATATTCCGTTCTAGAACAGCCAGTCTTCTGTCCAGCAGGATGTCATACGAGGTCTCGGCTTATCAGTACAGCTCACGATTGATAGAGACCATGTTGTATAGGTATCCCGGCACGATAGATGCGACGATACACCATACGAGTTTTTAGAAAATGTGGTTGTCGGTAAGACCCTGTCTCGTATCGCGCGACCTTAAACGAATCGCGTAAGTAGAGGAAGGACCATCGAGATAAACAATCACGAAAGAGTAACGCAGCAGCGTCGGGAACAATATGATCTAGTATAGAATGCGAGCAAGTGGTAGTCAAACAGAAGGAAAATATGTAATATGCAGATATCATATCAGCCATAAACAAGAGTCAGTGACAAGAAAGGTACGATATTTTGAATGAAAGTTGGCTGAAGAACGCTGTGTGGCATGAAAACTTATTGCTTCTAGAAAGTGAAATTGAGAGTATCGCATCTACACGAATGTTATGAAAGGACTAGGCAAAAGTACAATGGTGGTATCTCTCTACTTCGATCAACATATCTTCTTCTACTGCACCTGCTTCTTCTGAGCGGCGGGGCCCATCTCCTTGCTGAAGGCCATGTAGGAGACCTCGAGACCGGCGATGGCGCTGATACCGACGTAGAGAATAGAGAAGAGGAGGATGCTGACAACACCGCCCATGAAGATTCCTGTAAAATCATGTCAGATCGAGAAAGTAAAGAATGGAAATAGAGAAGACATAACGTACCAGGTGAGAGGAACTGGTACTTCTCAAACAAGGGCAAGTTGACCTGGGGGTTGGAGACGTTGCTGGCACGCGAGACGTGGGAGTTGAGGTCGCGCTTCAGGTCGATGTGCATGTTTGACGGGTAGGGCTCGTCCATTTCGTACTGTTTGGGGTGCTGGAGCTCGACCTTTTGCATCCAGCCGGGCAGAGTAGTATAGAGGACGGTAAAAGAATCGAGGGTTGCGAGCAGCGAGTTCAAGTAAGAGTCGGCTTGAAGCAGGGCAGACTCACGGTCGTCGTGGTCGGTGGGGAGGGTAGGGAAGCGAATGTTAATGGCGTCGTATGCCTTGATAGGAATCTCTCCCTCTGTCTCACGGTCAGTATCTCTTTCGCGCGGCTGAAGGAAAGAAGTACATACTCTCACCGTCCAGAAGCAAGCTGGTCATGATATGACACTCGCGCCTGATTGAGCCTATCAGAGTCACGGCGTCGAGGTTTCCCACGACGTTCTTTGCGGCAAAGACAGACTTCACATTGTCGTCCTTGCCGGCGAGGCGGCGACGCAGATGGGGCGTAGATTTGGAGACGGTCAGGTCGTCGACAGAAATGCCAGGCTGCGATACGACGAGGTAGGTTCCAGACGGACAGCCCTTGATCTGGTGATCGACGCTCTCCTTCAGGCTCTGCGCGCTGATAACGTTCACGTTGGCGTTCTTTGCATCCAGCCTATGTCCATCAGCGTGCGTTCACGATAAGTTGGTGGCTGGCGGTCAATCGTACTGGTTGGTCGAGTAGAGAACGAAAGGCGAAGCGTCCTTGAAAGCATTTGCAGATTGTAGGGCCAGAGCGGCCGCACTCAGATACCTCAACAACATGGTGTGTTTTGTGGTTGGAGTCTATTCCAGCTCGTCGTCGCCCTTTGCCCTCGACCTTCTGACGTTGTTGCTACATGCGCGCACGGATCCGCTGGCTGAGCGGCACCTGCCGTGCTTGCCTCAGGCAGCCATCTCGAGTCATCGCCCCAAAACTAAACACACATGTTCTCATACTGCCTCTTGCGAAGACATCGAGCTACCAAGAACCAAGCACGCAATTTGTAGACACAAAAAGTTAGGGATGTTCTAAAGAAAATGCAAAAAAAAAGGCCTCAACCCGAGATCGAATCGGGGACCTCCTGCAATTTAGAGTAAACCCAAAGCAGGAATCATACCACTAGACCATTAAGGCTTTAATATACTGAATTGTGTTCTTAGACAGAATAGTAATCTTCTGTTTGAGGATCATGATTCCGAACAACGATTTGCATGTCTGGCGCCTAATCCTTCCTTTGGTCGTGCCTGAGGAAGTGCAGGTTGGCCAAACGTGCCGTGTTCTCTTCGGGAGCAACACAATCAGTCCATCGTCTGTACAGCCAGCAGAGCGCATGTCAAGTGTGTCGTAGTGGTATGCAAGAACAAGAATGAACAAAAGAGAGAATTTTTTTTTGTGAAACTCTGGTTGCGCTTCATCACGGCTCGGAACGATTCGGCGCAAAGTAATTGTTCCCAACAGCCAATGACCTCTCATCAGCATCAGTAGACATCACTTGTATGACTATAAGAATTCGTTGACGGGAGTAAAGCGTATACCACCTCGATTGTGGATATGCATGAAGTCGCTATCCGATATCATTCTCAGCCTCTTCAAAGCCACTACGGTCGATCCAAGCAGCAGTCAACGTTTAGTCTTGCACACCACGAATCAATGTCTTGATCCCTTCGCCCCTTCCCACGCTCTCCCAAGCATCAGGTGCCTCCTCAAAAGCAACCGTTCTTGATATCAACCTCTGGACATCAATCTTGCCGTCCCTCAAGAACCCGATGGCCAATTCAAAGTCACCAGCTCCATACCGAAAGCACCCCTTGGCGACTGCCTCTTTCTCACCAAGCTTTGTCATTGGTACCATTACATTCGGCTTGCCACAACCAGTCTGTACGTATGTGCCTCCAGGTGCCAAAACGTGGATGCCCATCTGAACACAAGGCTCGGCACCTGATGCTTCGATGACTATATCAGCTCCTCGATCAAGCTGATACCGCTCGACGATGGCTGCAGCATTAGTTGCACCATCTGCTGTTGGATCTGGAGTAAAGCCACCAGTAGCAGCAAACTCCTTGACAAACTCCAATCTTGCCGCATTCATGTCCACCGACACAACCTCCACAGCACCAAACTGGCGAGCTACAGCAGCACACAGAGTCCCGACCGGGCCTGCTCCAAAAACCACGACTTTGTGTCCAGGCTTGACTTCCGCTAATCTAATCGAATGCACAGCAACAGCCAGTGGTTCCACGAGCACACCCTCTCCCAGGCTCACATTTGCTGGCAACTTATAGACAAACCTCTCTGTAAGTTTGTAGTAAGCACACAGGCAGCCATGGGTAGCAGGACCAGGGCCAGGGGAAGCCGCAAAAGCCATATCAGGACAGAGGTTGTAGCGACCAGATTTGCAGGATTTGCAGCGAGAGCAGGGGATGCCAGGTTCTATGCAGACGTTATCGTTGGGTGAGAGGCTTGTTACTGCAGACCCAATGCTGTGGACTGTTCCTGAGGCTTCGTGGCCCATTGTCAGAGGATTGTCAGTGGAAACTTTGAGGCCGACTCCGCCGTGGTGCCAGAAATGGACCTGGTGATGGTATTAGTATAGGCATCTCGTGTGAGTGTTGTGTTTCTGAAGCCATATCTTCTGCATTCTACGCGAACAAATAGTCAACTTACATCGCTGCCACAGACACCAACATAAGCTATCCTTATGATCACATCGTATGGGTCGTTGATAACAGGCACTTGTCTATCTTCGAACCTGGCATCGTGGGGGCCATAAAGAAGACATGAGAGATTTGATGTTTGAGCAGTCATCCTAGACTCCTACCACCACTCCAATGGATATCGAAGTCGAACTTGGGAGTGAAGCTGTAAAGTATAAACATCCAGAGGATGATAGCTGCTCGAGTGCGGGGTCTGGATCAGAGTAATCGAGTACATGCTTATGCTTCTGAATTAAGGTTGAAGGTGTGCAGGCCACCTCGGACAACAGTGGTCCGATGCATTACGAGCTTGCTGCGACTGCGTGCTCACAAGACCCATACTCGGTCCACAAGACGCCGGTTCATAACACAGAGCGAAAGGCACAAGAATGAAGTTTTGAAGAGAGAATAAAATGTTCATGAGTGTGTCGTAACACGAGGTATATACAAATTCGTAGTATGACAGAGGCTTTCTAAAACAGCATGTCCAAAGTTCCATAAAACCCAGATCTGACGGGATCGATCCCAAATACAGTGATGCTTTAAACAGCACGCTCGATGATCTGGACATTGGCCTTCTTCTCGTCGATCTTGTCGGCCTCGAACTGGTCGCTGATCTCGGCCTCCTTGGCACCGTGAAGACCAATCTTGTACCAGGGAAGCTCGAACAGCTTGTCGATACCCTCGAGGGATCTGCCAGCGGTCTCGGGGATGGTGAACCAAGCCCAGGCGCCACCGATGAGGGTGATGGCGGTGAAGAGCCAGAAGGTACCGGCAGGGCCGAGACCGCCCTCCTTGTGGTCGAGAAGCATGAGAGGAACGGCGCGGGAGTTACCGTATTGGTTGACGAAGTGGAAGCACATGACCAGCGAAGAGGACATGGCTCTGATGCGGAGGGGGTAGATCTCAGCGTTGAGAAGGTATTGCATAGAGTTCCAACCCATAGCCCACCCGAAGCCTGAGAGGTAGATAAAAACGAGCGCAACAGTAGAAGCAGCCTTCTGGCTCTTGGTGAACTCGAAACCCTTCTCCTCGATGCCGGGAACAGCAGTGAGGAAGGCAGCGAGGTAAGCCATTGAGACAGCCTGGAGGGCAATACCGATGCTCAAAGATCGCTTGCGACCAATCCAGTCGACCAGGAAGAGAGCGCAGGCAATAGCGGCAACAAACTTGACGACACCGAAAATGGCAGTAGCGAACAACTTCTCGTTTTGACCCTTAGTACCGAGGAGAGCGAAGAAGTCGGGAGCATACACGGTCATAGATTGAGCTCCACTCCACTGTGAGAGAACCTGGCTGCCGAGGCCGATGTACAGTCTGTATGCGTTGTTTGGCATGAGGAACATCTCGCGAAGGAGACCGAAAGCACCTTGTCCCATAGTAGCTTCTTGCTCCTCGTGCAGTTGGTTCTCAATATCGGCGATTTCGGCTTGCACAACCTCGTGATCAGCAGGCAGGCCACGAACACGAGCAAGGTTGGCTACTGCGTTGTCGCGCTTGCCAGCCTTGATCAGGTAACGGGGTGACTCGTAGTTGAAGAATGACAAGATGAAGATGATACCAGCAAACATCAAGTGAATGGAAGTAGGGACCTCCCACGAGTTAGGCGAGGTCTTTGAAATGTGAAGAGAGCTGCCCCATGAGGCGAAGTATGCAAGCATGATGCCGATGTAGACCGAACCAGAGAAAACGCAGGTACAGAGACCACGAACCGATTTGGGCGCAATTTCCGAGATGTAGACAGGAGCGATGACGGTGGTCTGGCCGATACCAAGACCGGCGATGAAGCGTCCAGCGTAGACCTGACCAAGACGGCCACCACCAACAGTGCTAGTCATGAAGACGACGATGCCGAGCATCCATACAAGACAAAGCTGGCGAGTAGCCCAGAGACGACCGATGCGGTCAGCGAGGATGAAGGCCAAGGCGGCGCCTCCAACGGAGCCGATTTGAACCTAATCATGGTCAGTCACTGATGATAAACATTGAGGCCAGGGTGTGGCGTACCATGGCCGACACGTTCGCCTTGACCTGGGCAAGGTCTACTGTGTCGAGCTTGTTAAGACCAAGAGCATGTTGGAAGTGCTTGGTAGCAAAGGTTCCGGAAATAAGACCCTCATCGATACCACGGGCAGCACCCATGATACCAAAGGAGAGAACAGCGAACCATAGCTTCCAGTTGAGAACCTCTGGGGGTTCGCTCGCGTTCTTCTTGAACGTGAAGATGTTGACAGGCTTGCCTCCAGCACCCATGTTGGCGGATTGAGAGGTGATAAGAGGAAGAGAGGAGAAAGGTAGTGAGAGGAGTGGGATGGTGGAGAAATGGTAGCAGGCCTGCCTTGCTTTATACCATCTTGACCTCTGTGCCCCCAGCGTACCCACCCATCATTTCATTGCTGCTCATTGGCGAACGTGCTGACCGTTCCAGGCGGACTCCACATCCAGAATCGATTGATCTGGAGAAAAAACTATCCCCGGATTCAATTCGCGTGGGGTGTGCAGCCGATCCGCCATGGCTGCCAAGTCCGGTATGGGGTACAGCCAAGGCACGTGGCGTCGAAGGTGTGCCTGTTTGTTCTCGCTCGGTCCTTGTAAGTTTCGGTGCTGACCGACTGCAAGTATGCAACGTCCGGCGAGAAGTCCAGATGGTCGGCTCGAGGCTCTGTAGCCGTGACTTGCCGTCTAGCATATGGCTTCTGGACTTGCTGTGGACTTGCCGTAGTAAAGGATTGGTCCAACTGATGTTAATCGAGTTGTAGCAACGTCAACAAGCAGCGTGAAGTTTTCTGACTTCACCGTAACTTCCTTCTTTCTGGGGCACGCCTATCAATGCGGAGATTCTGGGGGCAGTTATGGGTCCTAGACTCTCATCCCGAGACCGATGGTCTGTGCATCTACCGAATGAAACGTGCTTCGGGAGCAAGCACACGAGGGCTTCTTTATCCGACGCGATGCTTTTTTGGTCGAGCCATGCCGCAACAAACCTATCCCTCGAATCACAAAACCGCAAGTTGAGACAGTGCCAGTGAAATACTGACTAGGCATGACTCCAAGCATAACCCTAGGTAGACCGTTCCCAACACCAGAAAGATCCATGTCTCCAACAGCCGGTTTGTTGGCACGGAGTGGTGTGAAGAGTGGAGAATCCGGACAGGAGTATCTTGGCAGACGGTGCAGAGGATTATATTGTATGCGCCTGAGACCTAGGTGGTTTTTTACCGACACGGCAACGCTAGAATTTCGGCATGCCGAACAGCAGATTGACTCGCAAAGCGATCTATCCCTATTCCTAGAAGCTTTCAACTAGCGATGTCTAGGCAATTGGTTGTATCAATCGGTAGCCGAGAGACCAAACGGGGTACTCGCACTGATGTAGACTGCCTGGCAAAGTGATGCACAGGTTCTTACTTTAGCCAGACGTGTTGGCATGTAACTTCGTGTAGGTTGATGACACCACTGTCGAAACGCTTCGTATTATCATGGTTGGTCAATGCAACAGGGCATGTGGCCAGACGGCAAACAATGGTCATCAGATGGAGTCGGGACGCCACTTTTCTTGGTATCGGTAAGCAATTTTGCAGCAGGATTGGCTCCGTTCCTTGGCAAAAGAAGACTGTTGAACGTCCAACCGCCCTGGACTAAAGCACTCAGAAGCTCGCGAAGGCTTTCTTGGCTTGCTTGCTTCTCTTGCTTTTGGCTTGTGAGGCACTCTGATACTTCGAGACTACGGGCACTCTCGGAACATTATCAAAATCCATCGACATCGAATACAGATATGCGTCTGCGATGCTTGAGGGCTCAGGAACGGAATTTGTATGATTCTTGGATGCTGGGAAGGATTGTGATATTGTGGGGTCCTCCGCGCGCTTAATCTATCCGCGCATGCATATAAAATTGCGTATTGACAAGGTTTGGAGGCCTTCAGCGAGCAAAAGCCCCCAGCGACTCGCGAGAAGATCCACAGGCATCCACTCGATAGCGTGACACCATCGTACCGATTCGTGCCGTTATACAAGACAGATGCTCACGGTCTCTTCCGAATGAAAGGCGGGGTCTTGCTGGGGTATCTGACTGATCGGAGCAACTCGTGTCGATATGACCTAGAATACCTGTAAAGACTCAGATCTCCGTCTCTAGACACGATAATTCGAACCGATCGGCGACAAGTGCGGAGAGGGCAAAGCAGATCCCAGGATGCGCCTCAGCCGTCGAGGCGTTGTGTACCAGGTACTATCCAGCGCTTAAGTCTTGGAAGGTGGAGCGGAAACACTTTGTCGGAATGTCCTCGTTTGGACAATTGCCCGCGGAGAAGAAGGCAAGGCAAGGTATGGCCAGACCGATTTGGTTGGTGCTGAGACTGGAGAGCTACTAGAGATGCTTTTTCCGGATTCAAGGGATGGTGACTTTGTCCATGGTATCCTCAACCGTCCGCAGAAGAGGGGCGATGCGATTGGCATCACGGAGGACCTCCGGGATATTCTCTCTGTGCATCTGCAGCTTGGATTGGACGACATCGTATGATTCCTCCTTGGCAGTGTACTGTCGGATGACGGTCTTGGAAGCCAACTCGATGTAGATACGCGTGTCTCTAACGCGCACGATGACTCCATCTAGACGCAGGAAGAACCTACACAAGAGGAGAAGTCGTTCGCCCATGACACGAATCTTGCAGCTGAAGATGGCGATGCCGTTGTCAGCCAGCTCGTCTTCATAGAAGATTACGTCGTCGTAGAAAAGTATAGGATCCGGGCGGGAGAGAAGGTCGGTTCTGATAGGATCCTTAGACTGATCAGTCGGCTGCCAGACGACAGCAGGATCTGGACTATGAGTGTGGCCTTTGAAGTCTGTGCTGTAAGACCAGTCGAATGGCTTGACGACTTCCTTGATACCTTCATGATGATGTTGGCTGGGGGAGTCGAATAAGGTCAGCATTGTTAGACTCGACATCATTGCAGAAGTCATGCAGCACAGCACATACCGATCTTTCTGCCACTCCTTGGAATATGCAACCTGCAACATGCCATCGGCAGTCTTGGAGACGCGGTCAAGAGCATCGAAAGCGTTGAAGTCGACAGCCCAGCCAGAGGGAACATGCTCGATAGCAACGAGGTTATCACCAAAGATCATTTCGGGTACAGGGATTCCAAGTTTCTCGTTCATATCGTCGATGGGACCGGCCTTGAGGATGGGTCTTTTGCGGGTACTGATTCGCCATTGCTTGTTGCGCGAAACAATAATTTCAGCACCCTGGGTGTCTAGCTGATCTCGATTAGAAGCCATGGTTTTCTGATCAGACCAACCAAGACGGAGAGCACTTTTTGTGTTGATAGATAATTTGATCTGATCTGATAGAAGCTCTCTTGTCGAATCTCCAGCGAGCGGTGCAGCCATGCAGGCGGCGGTTCCTGGAGAAGGCTTGGCGTCGGTTGCCGGGCGCCGTCATCTTTGTTGTTTTGTCAACAATAAACTTGATTCCTTTTCGCAAAACCATCGACCTTCAACCGCCCAACCCCGAACAACACCAACTGCCCATTGACCATACAGCAACAACTGAAACTCTTACCCCTTCGACTACAACCATGGACGTTCAGTCACTCGAGTCCCGCTTCGAGGGCATCTCGGTCAATGATGAAAACCACGACCAAAACTCGCACAAATCAAAGGTACGTTGTTGTCAGCGACGAGATGCCAGACAACAAGAACCACGACTGACACCAGACACAGGGATCGATATCAATCTCTAGCTTGGGCGCCGCCGCCGCAGCCAACCGACTAAAGCTTCCACTGCAGAAGCTGCCCGCCAATGCCGCAAAGAACTCGCTGTACTCTGCCAATGGCGCAAACACAGCCGCCACAATCGCCAAAATCACTCTTCCGTCACAAGCAGCACAAAGGTCGTCCGACTCAGAGCCTCGCCGCTCAGACCCCCAATCTGTGCTATCATCCATCCCTCAACAACCCTCGACACCCAGACAGTTTCACCTCGGCATGTTTGAGATTGGAAAGCCGCTCGGTAAGGGAAAGTTCGGAAGAGTTTACCTGGCACGAGACCGCTCTAGTGGCTTCGTCTGCGCGCTCAAGGTCCTGCACAAGATCGAGCTCCAGCAAGGAAAGGTCGAGAAACAAGTCCGCCGAGAAATCGAGATTCAGTCAAATCTCGCCCACCCCAACATTCTCCGTCTGTTCGGCCACTTCCACGACAGCAAGCGCATCTTCCTGATCCTCGAGTTCGCTGGCAAGGGTGAGCTTTACAAGCACCTGCGTCGCGAGCAGCGCTTCCCTGAGTGGAAGGCCGCCTCATACGTTGCACAGATGTGCGCCGCTCTCAAATACCTGCATAAGAAGCACGTCATTCACCGCGACATCAAGCCCGAGAACATTCTGGTTGGTATCCACGGCGAAATCAAGATTAGTGACTTTGGCTGGTCGGTACACGCTCCCAACAACAGGAGAAACACCATGTGCGGAACCCTCGACTACCTGCCCCCAGAGATGTTGAAGCCCGGCAAGGACGAGAACTGGTACAACGAGAAGGTCGACTTGTGGAGTCTGGGTGTCTTGACGTACGAGTTCCTTGTGGGAGAGGCGCCCTTTGAGGACACTCCTTCAATGACACAAAAGCGTATTGCTCGTGGAGAAATGACAATTCCTCCATTTGTGAGCGCCGAAGCAAAAGACTTGATCAAGAAGGTACGTTCACGACGACATTGCGCTGTCGAAGACTGGGTTGCTAACATGATCGCAGTTGCTTGTTTTAGACCCGGAGAAGAGAATCCCATTGCACGAGGTGGAGCAACATCCTTGGATCATCAAGCACTGTGTCAAGGGCGAGCGAGCATATAACAGAACCTCTGCCAGCAGCAACAAACAACGCCCAAGCGAATGAGATTGAAGACGAGTGGCATAGTTACGACCAAAGGAGTTCAAGGTAGGTTGCATTTTCTCTAGGATATCCCGGGGCTTCAGTTTGACATGGGCGTTTATGAGCCCGCCTACAAGGCGAGATGCATGGTGAGAGGGGAGTTCTGGGTTACGCATAATTGAGTTACGTCGGTTGGTGCATTGTCGACCTTTTCTTTTCACATTCAAGGATCAGCATATTCCGAATCAATTGAGACAATTGTCTCTATTTCACAACGATTTTCGAACTGAATGTACGTGACAACGGTTGATCTCTTCGCTCCAATAGATCTTCGCCATCTCTTGAAGCTGGTATATAGATCAAGACTCGGGTATCAACGCCAATGCTATGCAATAAAAAAAAAGAGAGAGGAGAAGTGTCAAGGATACAAGACCAGAAGCAGATTACTTGTAGATCTCGTCAAAGGGTCTGGTGTCATTGAAGCAGCTGTCCCAGACTTCATCAACGACTCGAGCGGCGTGTGCATTGTCTTTGCAGCTCGGTCTGTTGGCGACTGACAAGGTAGCTCTCCTTCGTACACACTCTTGAAGCTGTTGTGTAATGTTCCATTGTCCACGAGTAAAGAACTCGCGACCGAAACGGCATTCTCCTGACAGAGTGGATGCGCGGATCTAGAATTTTACGATCAGAATAACTCTCGAATTGAGCTTCGGCGATCTTGACATACCTCCATACACGCAGCATGTCTGAGGTCCAGAGGATCCAGCTTGAACCTCAAATGATCGTAGGCGTGGACCATCTCATGGGCCATGGTATCCTCCATATGACCTCTGTTTCTGAATTTATTGGCGCACAGCAAGATGCCAAAGTCCGGGTCAAAGCCACCACTCTGCTGTGTGGTGCAGCGCTTAACGCGCATATTTGTCTCATTCAAGTCATGGCCCAGCAAGTTGATGTTGTGGCGCATAAATCGCACTATGGGCGAGTATTCGAGCAGCCATTTGCGATCCTTTTCTGCGCGTGCGATGTCACGTTCTTCATTGATTGTGTCTTTGATGTCGAAGTAGGCTTCTCTTTCTTGCGGCGTTGCGCCTCCAGTCAGGATGTTGAAGAAAGTCGACCAGGTGTAGAAATCTTGGTCTGGTGTAGGTACGGATGGCGACTTTGCCGCTGTCGTCTCCGGTAGTGAGTTTGTATTGCTTTGCGACGACATGGTTTTAATGTGTGATTCGAGTATGATTGTGCAGATTGAATGATTTCAATCTTGTCGAGGTCGCGGAGCGGAGGCCTCAGAATAGACATGGATCGCGATTGGCCGAGCGGTGACGGCAGCGCCCCGCCTTTGTTTTCCGCCCTACAAATCATGATTCACTCGTCAGTCAACTCTATACCAGACATGTGAAATTGCACACTTGCGGTTGCTTCTGCACGGAAGAACCTGCACCATGAAGAAACATCTTACTATTGTCATTAAACTTGGTATCATCACTCCCAGCTATATTCGCAACTCAATGCTGACCCTTGCGTCCAGGCACCTCGTCAATCGTTGACGAAAAGAGCCACGAACCTCTCCTCTCAATCCTCTCCACCATCGTCGAAACAGCTTGCAAACTACAGAAAGATGGACATCGCGTAGTCATTGTATCCTCGGGCGCCATTGGCGTCGCTCTGGGCCACATGAACATGGAACGCAGACCGAAACATCTCCCTCAGGTTCAGGCTCTGGCTGCCATTGGACAGTGCAAGCTCATGAGTCTCTGGGATCAGTTGTTTATGCACAGGAGACAGCCAATCGCTCAGATCCTGCTCACACGAAACGACATCGCCGACCGCACCCAGTACCTTAACGCACAGAACACATTCATCGAACTGATCCACATGGGTGTTATTCCTATCGTCAACGAGAACGACACCTTGTCTGTTGCTGAGATCAAGTTTGGTGACAACGACACCCTTTCCGCTATTACTGCTGCCATGGTCCAGGCCGATTATCTGTTCCTCATGACAGACGTGGACTGCCTGTACGACAGCAACCCTCGCTCAAATCCCAACGCCAAAGCCATTGAGGTTGTCGAGGATATTGGAGATCTTGTCGCCGATGTCTCCAGCGCAGGTTCGTCTGTGGGCACTGGCGGCATGGCCACCAAGATCACTGCTGCTCGATTAGCGACGTCCGCGGGTGTGACAACTATCATCACCCGTTCAGACAAGCCTGGAAACATTGCCAATATCGTCACATATGCCGAATCCAAGAAGGCAGAGGAACTCGCAGCTAAACGCTCGTCGCGACAAAGTTCAACCGAAGGTACAGAACCTTTGAGTAACTCGACAAGCAACTTGACTCTGGAAGACTCCTCGCTCGTAAAGAAAGCCGTTCTGCACGAAGGGTCAAGCACGAATGGAACCGCGACACCCAAACTAGATGCGCCATCACTACCTCCGTTACACACTCGCTTCATCCCCGATCTTCATCCCATCAGAGACCGATACTTCTGGCTGCTTTACGGTCTCGCGCCACACGGAACGATTTACATCGACAAAGGCGCACACAGAGCACTGGCTGACAAGGCAGGTCTGTTGCCAGCAGGCGTAGTAGAGGTTGAGGGAAGCTTTGCACAGCAGGAAGCGGTACGGATAGTGGTGGTGCAGCGCAAGTCAAGAGGGTCATTCGAGTATGAGAAGGAAGACCCTGCACCGTTCGAGGTCGGTAGAGCGCTGGTCAACTACTCAGCAGCGGAGATTAAGAGGATCCGCGGACTCAAGAGCACAGAGATTCACGGAGCTTTGGGTTATGCGGACAGCGAGTACATTGCGCTGAGGGAGAACATTGCATTCGGCAACAGAACGAGCAGACCTACCACGCCCAATCGCATGTCGATGAGCCACGAGGTTGAGCAGAGACATTAGACGTGTCCTCCCTCGTCCAGATGAGAGAAGGGCTAGTTGTTCTTTCCTCCTTTATCGGAACAAATCACAATGATGTTTTGTGCTGCAGCACGAATCTGCGAAGCATCTCAACGTTTCCTCGTGATAGTACAAGCGTGCTCCAGTGTATATGCGCATCTTGATGGAATAGAAGTGACTTGTGCTCGAGAGTCTCAAAGTGACCTGCGAAGAGTGGAGACAGGCTTCGAGGGAAGTCGCAACACGGGCAGAAAGCAGGGGTTGATGGCCCGTGCTTGAATGGTGGAGTTAGGGAGTGGACAAGTTTACAGCTCCAGCTGCCAACAGCAACAAGATTGATTGAATTGTAACTCGCCATTAATTTGTATTGTCACTTCGCAATCCCCAGGGACACCGCGACACAAGAGTCAGGAACTCTCCGGGATAGACAAAGCACCACCCCTTGCATAAGCTGGACCAGTGGCCAGAATGCGCCTGGACGTGAAGGTTAGAACAAGCAGCCAACACTCAACACAACCATTATGGCCACAGCTCACACGCACCTTGATGTACAGAGACAACTCTTTGCCCGCTCTGAGCGAGTAAAGGGCATCGACTTCCATCCCACCGAGCCATGGGTAAGTTTACAGGAACAAGGCCTCAAGACACTGTTGACTGACCAAGCACAGATCCTCACAACCCTCTACAGCGGTATGCTCCTCCGCTAGCCCTTCCTAAACGACAAATCTGACCCGAGTTGCAGGCCACGTATACATCTGGTCATACGAGACACAAGCCATCGTCAAGACATTCGAACTCACCGATGTACCCGTACGAGCTGGACGCTTCATTGCGCGCAAGAACTGGATTGTCTGCGGTTCCGATGATTTCCAATTACGCGTCTACAACTACAACACATCCGAGAAGATCACCTCGTTCGAAGCACACCCCGACTACATCCGCGCCATAGTCGTCCACCCCACACAGCCCTTTGTCTTGACTGCCTCGGATGACATGACAATCAAGCTTTGGGATTGGGAGAGAGGATGGAAGTGTGTGCAGATTTTCGAGGGTCACAGCCACTACGTTATGGGTCTGGCCATCAACCCCAAGGACACAAACACCTTTGCTTCGGCCTGTTTGGACCGCACCGTCAAGATCTGGAGTCTGGGCTCAAGCACCGCAAACTACACCCTCGACGCACATGACACCAAGGGTGTAAATCACGTCGATTACTACCCTCAATCCGACAAGCCCTACCTGCTCACCACCTCGGACGATCGCACGGTCAAGATCTGGGATTACACTACCAAGGCTCTGATCGCAACCCTCGAGGGTCACACCAGCAACGTTTCCTTTGCCTGCTACCACCCTGAATTGCCTGTCATCATCTCCGGTTCCGAAGACGGCACCGTCAAGATCTGGCACGCCAACACCTACCGTCTCGAACAATCTCTCAACTATGGTCTGGAACGTGCATGGTGTGTCAGCTACCAGCGCGGCCGCCAAGGCATTGCTATGGGTTTCGACGATGGTGCTGTTGTTGTCAAGATGGGTCGTGAGGAACCCGCTGTATCCATGGACAACTCTGGAAAGATTATTTGGGCCCGTCACAACGATATCCTCACTGCTGTCATCAAGGGCGGAGACAAATCTCTCACAGATGGCTCGCCTCTTACTTTGCCTTCGAAGGATCTTGGCTCCACCGAAATCTACCCTCAAACTCTCATCCACTCTCCCAACGGTCGTTTCGTCGCTGTGTGTGGTGATGGTGAATACATCATCTACACTGCTCTTGCATTGAGAAACCAGGCCTTTGGCTCGGCTCTCGACTTTGCTTGGGGATCTAAGGAGAACGACAAGGATTATGCCATTCGCGAGTCTTCCATGTCTGTCAAGACTTTCCGCAACTTCAAGGAGAAGGCGGTCCTTGATATTGGCTTCCAGGCAGAGGGTCTCAGCGGCGGTGTTCTACTCGGTGTCAAGGGACAGGGCGGTATTGGCTTCTTTGACTGGGAGTCAGGTCAGCTTGTCCGCAGAATCGAAGTTGACCCCAAGAACGTGAGTTACTGTCGATATACGTATACTGGTGGAAGCTAACACTCTTGTCAGGTTTACTGGTCAGAAAGCGGCGAGCTTGTCACTCTTGCTTGTGAAGACACATTCTACGTTCTCCGCTTCTCTCGCGAGGAGTACCAGGCTGCCCTCCAAGCAGGCGAGGCTGACGAGGATGGTGTTGAAGCCGCCTTCGAGGTCGTCACGGATGTCAACGAGAGGTATGCCATTCTAAATCTGACTTTCTAGTTGAGATATACTAACTGACAATATAGTGTCCGCACTGGTCAATGGGTCGGTGACTGCTTCGTCTACACTAACAGCACTAACCGTTTGAACTACCTTGTTGGTGACCAAACATACACTATCTCGCACTTCGATTCTCCTCACTACGTTCTTGGTTATATTCCTCGCGACGGCCGTGTCTACGTTGCCGACAAGGATGTTCAGATTGTCTCGTTCGCTCTTTCGCTATCTGTTATCGAATACCAGACACTCGTATTGCGCGGTGATCTCGATGCCGCCAACGAAATGCTCCCCGATATTCCCGAGGATCAGAAGTCGAAGATTGCTCGCTTCCTTGAAGGACAGGGTTACAAGGAGCAAGCTTTGGAGGTCGCCACTGATTCTGAGCACCGTTTCGAACTCGCACTCGGCTTGAACCAATTGGACATTGCTCTCGAGCTTGCTCGTGAAGCCGACGTTGAGCACAAGTGGAAGACTGTTGGTGATGCCGCACTCACAGCCTGGAACATGCGCCTCGCAGAGGAATGTTTCACTCACGCCAAGGATATGGGCAGTTTGCTTCTACTCTACACTTCAAGCTGCAACGAGGCCGGTCTGAGGAAACTGGCCCAGCAGGCTGATGACGCCGGTGCTCGCAACGTGGCTTTCAGCTGCTTGTGGCAAGTTGGCGACTTGAACGCATGTATCGACCTCCTGATCCGCACCGACCGTACCGCCGAAGCCGTCCTTTTCGCCCAGACCTACCTTCCTAGCCGGGCGTCCGAGATTGCCAAACTATGGAAGCAAGGGCTCGAGTCAAACGGCAAGGCCAAGGTCGCCAGACTATTGGGTGTACCGCCCACCGATGGCGAAGGCGATGCAGACCTCTTCCCCGAGTGGGACTCATATCTCCAGCTTGAAAAGGATGGAGGCAGCAAAAGCCACGATTTGATCGATGTTGGTGATGAAGAGGAAGAAGTCGAGGCAGAGGCAGAGGAGCAAGAAGAGGAGACTGCAGATGGTGGTGTTGAGGCCGAGGAAGCAGAGGCCAATGCAGCACCAGTTGCAGCAGATGAGGCCGACGAGCCAGCATCACCGCAAACGGACACAGAGATTTAGATGAGAAGCGGGAGGCAGGAGCTATAGACTCCAAACGAAATGGAGGGTAAGAACAGCGGCGCTTTTTACACGTATTTGTGGGAATTGAAGAAATGAAAAAGGATTATCATGTTTGTCTAATCATTGTATCTTATTGCATTGCTGATCGACACAGAGTGACATCAAAGAGCAGGAGGCACGAGTTTGTATAAGCGGAAGTCGCTGACATCGGGAACCAGCTGCACGAGGAGCAGGAAGCAACAATGGGCCAAGGTGCAACCGAACTCCTCCGCGAGATGTTCCTTACGCCAAACAACGCCTACCATTTACGTTAGACTCGGCAGCCAAATTCTGAGTCAATGGTCTGGAGCTCAATCTATGACCGTCTATGATCCCGACTTCTTCGCTCTCCTTGGTACTAAAGTTTAGAACGAGAAGTTGTTCGCTACTGCCATTTTTGTAAGTAGCATCCTTCCCTAAACG
Organism: Aureobasidium sp. EXF-12298; assembly: GCA_024195555.1. NCBI lineage: Eukaryota > Fungi > Ascomycota > Dothideomycetes > Dothideales > Saccotheciaceae > Aureobasidium > Aureobasidium sp. EXF-12298. The sequence continues at coordinate 32,076 of SWBJ01000249.1, read as the reverse complement.
ACTCTTGTCGAAGATGTTCGAGATAACCTGAAGACTAGACAAAAGCGAGCCGACGGCAACACCACTACATGGCAAGGTTCCATCGATATCTTGTTTACACTTGGATCCATAGAAATGCTTCGCACACACACAAGTACGACAACAGAGTACAAGAGACATTCTATATCCTCATGAGAAATGTATCCGAAGACAATGAAGGTTCTTAGCAAGGTCACAGATAGCCATGATGCTCAAATTTGTATGCAAATCGAAGAGGCGTCGCCAAACCAGATGCGCAGATACGGAATCTATCTCTCCATCGTCACGAAAGGTGGTGAGATCATCGGTGTACTCGTTAGTCTCTCGACTGCTGAAGATGAGGGTACTACCGCCAGATCTGGCGACTACGAAAAGGTCAAGTTGCATGAACAGTTGACGAGCAAAGACTTGAAGTCTGAGCATTTGAAGCATGCTTTGCACCCTGCAAATGACTGGCATGTCATACCACTCGTACTTATGAATCCATCTGAGATCTCTACACCAGAAAACGATTGCCCTGGAAGACTTGTTCAGAGATCTGATCAGCTCACTGCACCTAGAACCGTCGAGGATGCGCTTTCGTAACCAAGTTGTCATTGATGCATATATGGAAGTTATGGGCGACGAAAGAGAAATAATCGCATTCTCAATCTCGGAAAGATCAATCAATCACAATCTCAGAAAGAAAAACAATCGTCTCCTATAAACAGTTTTGGGATATACTCCAAGCAACATAGGACCTACTGTGCCCAGATCGTATATCAATCTTATACTAACACCTTTTGTCGAATCAGAAATGTCTTTGTCCATGTCCAACATTTTCTGAGATAGACAAAACAATGATTTAAGATGGTAGGCATTCTTATGTCAAACAGGACCTTTCCCTTGGGGACAAAAAAGTTTCAGATAGTAAATATTTACTATAACTTACGAACCCGAGAAAGTGACTGAACTCCAAAGACATCCTACTGCTTAAATGAAACAACTATTACTTGTCAATATTCTGCTAACTTTTTTCTAGGATCAAGAATAGCGAGATATAGAAGAAGGCAAAAGGCACTGATGACTCAGTAACAATCATGCCCCTCTTCTTGTTGGCAGAGCGAAGAAGGGAGTTCAAGGGATAGCATCTTCGACTTGGAGTTGAGACGGTTGTCTTGTGATGAATTGTTCAGAGATCATTGCTTAACAAAGAGAAAGAGATGGAGTAGAGAAGTCTGAGGAAGCAGCATTTTTCTGGATCTAGTCAAGGCAGAATGAGAAGACTGTTCGCTACTGCCATCGCAATTGCACCTAGACATGAAGCAAAAGACGTTATGAATGTATATGTGTTTTGGTTGTGTAGACTTATGTGATGTAGCGGGTTTGTCTAGGAGATGTAGTAGCGATCAAGAGGAAAAAACCTTACGGCCTTGTAACTTCCTGTCCTAACATCTGCCTTGGTTTCCACATGGTTCCTTCCGTACTCTGCGATTTGGGGAGTGACTTGCTTCGTCCCTTCCTCCATGAGAGCCGTCTGGTAGCTAGGCTTTTTACACATTGTGCCTGAGATGGAAGCATCGATACAGCGTCGAATTCTCCTTCTCTTTCGCATGCAATATTCGCGAGAGGCTTCACAATCGAAGGACAAAGTGTTGCCATCGACTACTGGTGTTCGCATCAACGTCCAGAGCTCTTTGCAGCACGAGACGAAGCATCGCTACCAGCAACACCCTTCTTCTCAGCCACCTGAGTGATTCTCACCAACTCGTCCGCCATATCCTTCTGCACTCTCTCGACCAAAGCATCCAACGTCGAGTTCACTGTTGCGATATACAAGTCAATGGTTTGTCCCTGGAGGTAGAGGAGAAGAGAAGTAGAAGAACAACATACGTCTGGTGATTGCCAATCAAGATGCCAGGACGCACCTTGAGGCCGCCATGCTTGTCGGTAATGTTGAACTCGACACCAGTAAGCGTCCACATGGTCCATTTGAAAGCGCGAGCAGTAGTCCATTGGCTCAGACCGCCATAGCCGACCAGACGAAGAACAATCGAGGCGGCGACTCCATAGCAGGCGCAAAAGATGAGGGCGCTGAAGGAAGCAATGCTGCGGGCTGCAAAGGACAGGACCGGCGCGTGCGTCACGGATGCCAGCAGGTGCAGCGTTGGTATCGACACGAGGATTGACGTTAGCGCCGCCCCAAAGTAGCCCAGGAGGCTCATTGTGTTGTGAGAGGATTCGAGGTGCTTAGGTCTTGTATGTCAGGGGAAAGTTGAAGCAAGACCGGCCGGGAAAGAGGTGTTTGAGAACCGAAGCTGCTCTGGAGAGTTGTCATGCTGTTTCATTTCATTTGCCCTTTTTGGCTCGCAAAACCACTGACTGCCTCGTGGACGGCTTTCATTTGCACATGCCATTCGAAAAATCTTGTCATATGACACATTGTGTGAGACCTGGTGATGCTACAAAAGTACAGCGCACGAGGATGCGCGCATGCGACGGCCAACCGCGAGCCTTCTCCGCTCCTCATCATCTAGACATGTATATATTACAATACTCGTACAACTTCCACAGTTCCAAGCCCGACGTCTACTCGACGCTCGTAGGCAACTTGATCTCGCCCTTTTCGCGGTCGTGGTGAGGGTTTCCATATCTCCAGCCTACACCACGTCTGCCGCGACCATCCTTGCCAGCCTCCTCGACACTGATGCTCTGGAAGCGGAAGTTCCAGCGCTGGTTGCTGACCACCTTGACGTTTCTAGCCTCCCACTCGCGCTTCTTGGCCTCCTTCTCCTCCTTTGCGCGCATCTTCTTCTCGGTACGCTCGCGGATACGCGCTGTGCGCTGTTCACGCGGCATTTCGTTGAGTGCATCCTTTTCGACCTCGATCAACTCGGGCAGAGGTATCCGCTCATCGGCAGGCAGAAGAGTTGGTGAGAAGACCTTTGCTGCGTCGGCACGTGTGAATTGTCGAGACTCGGATGTCGGGTAGAAGATTTGGGTGCGTGTGTAGGGGTGCACAGGAAGATCGTTGATCGACTCGTGCGAGAAAGTCTTCTTGGGGTCCTCAAGGAGCTTGCGGTTGAACTGTGTTTGCGGCACCATCTGTAGAATAGCGTCATGGTATGGTGTTGCCAGCTTCTTGCCCTGTTGGTCTTGTCAGCACTTGATCCGAGACACGCTTTGGTGAATGCTTTGATTGATAGTAGAAAGATCAGAGTAAATAGGCGTTGTATCCATGTGGGTGTCATAAAGACTAATCGAATTTTTGTATGTCTCATCATAGAAGATGTTCAAGAGGTAAGGGGGAGCAATAGCAGAAGAACAAGTGCAACATACCTCTGATACCCAGTTCTTCTCAATCGTCTTCAGACGGGCAACAGCGGCCACTCTGCGCATGTCGACACCGTACAGGGCACTGACAATCGATAGATCAACCTTCTCATCGACAATCTTCTTGTAGATTTCCTCGCGCAGTTCCTCGCTCAAGACAGACTGACTGCGGAAGTCCGTGTTTAGTGGATATGGTCGAAGGTCGGATCCTCTCTCTCGGGGGAGCTTGCTTCTATCGTCTGCAGCCTTTGCCTCCTTTTTCTGCTCGTATTTGGCCTTCTCCTCTGCGTTGAGCTTTGAAACGTCGACCTTGTCCTCTTCTTCCTGCTCTGCACCAGCTCTCAGGCGCGTCAGGTTTCCACTTCGGTCGTATGCGCTCAGGTAGTTGGTCGAGCCAGGAAGAGGTTCACGGAACACGCGACCGGGACCGTTGAGCCAGGAGAACATGTTGCGACGAAGACGTGTGTCGTTCTTGCATGTTGCGTGGAATTGTTGGCCTGATGATTGCGAGAAGTCGCGCTGGCTTGCTACCGACTGGCGTGCATTGCTACTCGTCCTGAGGCATTGTTGAGGCGCAGCGATGTTGCTCGCCCGAGCTCCCACACGCGGTGGCATTGTAGATGTGTTGTGAGGTGTTGTCGCAGAGATAGGGCGTGTCTCAAGACGTATCGAGAGGCGGCATTCGACGCTGCCACGCCGTGATGTTCGATGTAAAATAATTTCCCCGCCCTTTCGGAACTTGCCATGCTCTCCTTGGTGTCTACAGCCCATCCTTCATGCTCACTGATCACTGATTACTGTAAGAAAGCAATGGGCTTAAATATAGAAAACCGTATACATTTACATTACTGCATAAAAGAAAAGAAGTATCATGACGCTCCACCCTCTTCACCTCGTAATTCGAAGTCTGCCAGATGTACCCCCCCCCACGCCAGACTCCCTTCCTCTGCAACATCTTGTCCCTCTTTGAACCGAATGAGGCTCCAATGCCTTCTCGCGACGCTAAAAATATGCTCAAGATGCAGAAAATCTTATCAAGCCAACGCCTATCCCTGTCTTGGCGGCCAAAGAGACTTCGGAACATTCTCCCAGTGAAACCAGGGACATTTAGTCCTCCATCTCTTCGTCTTCATCCAAGGCTCCCGATGACACAGTGACACCACCTTCTTTGACCAGAGCGCTGAACCCGGAGTTCTTGCCCTCGACATCTTCCTTGCTGAGCCCCTTCATGGCTGCATTGTTGATGACGAAAGTGTCCTGGCTACGGTCGCTGCGGTAGCGGGCTGTCGAGTCTGCCTCCTCCACGCCTTCCTTGCCTCCGCTTCGAATTGCAGCTGGCTGGTATGCATACTCTTCCGTGTTCTTGACGAAGTACATGCGGTAGAACTCGACTGCGATACGGAACTCAAGACCTTCCGATGAAATGGACGAGTCGAAGAGTCTGCGGTACTCATCTGAACGCTCTTCGCTGTTGATCGTGCTGGGATCGACATTGACTTGGCGCAAGTTTCTGTGCATCACTGGCCGGCGTCTGGTTACGGGTACGTCGGGTGTTGGCACGAGCTTGAGGAAGTTGGTAACGTAGACGCGCCACAGGTCCTCCTGGAGCATTGAAGTCATGTCGAAAGTAGGATCGTCCTTCCTGTAAAGCTTAATTTGCACCTCCGATATTGCTTGGTCCTGTGTTGTTGTCAGTGTGTGCTCGTGCAGTAAGCTTGGTATATCTCTTACGTAGGAAATCCCGTAGATGTCAAGGTCTTTGGTGTACTTCTCCGTCTGCTTTCTGTAGTTCATCTCGTCCTGGAAAGAGGTCTCGTCCTTAGCTCTGTCCTTGCGGAACAGCTGAAGAATGTCCCAGCTCTTGTCCTTTCCGCTTTCACTTCCGAGCATGCCGATGGCAAAGCGCACCAAGGCACCGAGAAGCTTGTCAAAGGAGTAGAGCTGCCATCCGCATTGCAGATAGTATCTCCGTAACGTCTCTTCAATGTGTGCCATATCGATCTCTCCCTTGATCAGGTCTTCAAACATGCCGAGTATCTGACGGTAAAAGTTGGAGCCCTCCTTGACATCGGTGAAAAAGTCTGTAGGGAGCTTGTCTATTATGCCAAGCTCAGTGGCCGGCTTGGGAGCCATTGCACGATCGACAGTGATGTGAGCATCGGCTTCAGCCTGCTTGATGTTGTTCAGGCGCTCATACAAGAATATGAAGACGCGGATGAAGCAGTAGATGGTTGCGTTACCATAAAGCATGAACCTGGTGCGCGAGTACATCTGGTTGAGATATAGCTCCTTATCCTTGTGGACATTACCTGCCAGAGGATGCGAAGCCCAGGTGTCCAAGGCAATGTCAGACTTGAGATCGTCAACCACATTGGCAGTATCGCTCATTTCTTCGTCTACGTTGGATGCATTGTCGGGTGTTGATGCTCGGCTGAGAGGCGTGTTGCTACCATCGTCCTTGCGGTTCTTGCGTCCACGTTCAAGAACACCACGCAGAAGATCGCCCTTCTTGGTTGTTGGCTTACGGGGCTTTGCGTTGATGGGGTCGTCGAAAGCTGAAATTGTGTCTTCACCAACATCCATATGAGGAGTATCGCCGAACTTGGCTCTGATCTGGTTGCCGAACCACTCCTGGTCAAGACCGAAGAAGAGAGGGATGAACTCTCGAATGAAAGAGGTCAATCTCGGGAACTCGGTAGAATGCATCTGCTCGGCGTACAAAAGAACGAGATGCGATGCGTCGATGATGACACTCGTATCCTCAAACTTGAAGGTCATCTGGGGTTGGTTGCGGGGGTTTTGTCCAGCCAGGCGTTGCCTCTTTGTCTCTTCGTATCTGGTGTGAACCTCGCCCAGAAGAGTCTTGGTCTGGAATTGACGCTTGTCGGCTTGTTTGGCATTGACAGCCTGATGGTCCAAACTCTTCCAGAACATCTTCTGTGTCTGATCGCGCCAGACTTTCTCCCACTCGCGCTGTGCCTGCTTCCACTCCTCAAGCTTTTGCTTCAGTCTGTTGAGCAGCACAGGAATGACCTTGTAAGGCTGTGCGTGGAGCGACTGAACAACCATGTGTCCCTTTTCGCGTCCGTAAAGCTTCATGATGATGCGCTTGTGAATTGTCTCGCTCTGACCACCAAGTCCAGGAGGAATCTCTAGGGCTTCCTTTTCGCGGTTGTTCATGCGGAGGATTTGCTGTGCGATAGGCTCGAGAAGCTGAATCGTACGCGAGCAAGTTTCTATGTTGAAGTCGTAGTCATGGCGTTCTTCCTCGATCTTGTGAAGTCCTTCTTCGTGAACATTCTTTCTGTGAGCGATGAAACCAGAGTCCTCGGAGGCCCAGGTAGGATGCGAGGCCCAATCGTCATTTAGCACCTCGTTGCAGAGCTCGTCACGTCCACGGCAGGGCTTCAGACGCTCCCGCTTGGGAAGGAGGCGATAACTGGGTCCAAGTCCTCTACAGTTGCTCAAAGAAATTCTACCCTGAGGTGCTCTGGGCTTGTTCTCGATGTTGACGTCGTCGTTGTTGTAGCCAACCCACATCTGGAACCACTGGAAGAGATCGGGATTACTGCCGATAAAGCCGCGAGCCTTTTGGACAAGAGTAACGCGATCGATCAGGTCCTGGGAGAAAAGGTTGCAGAGCTTCAGGAATTCGTTCATGGCAGCCTTATTGCCAATGGCCTTCTTGGCGCGGTCGAAGAAACTCATCTCATCAGCTGTCGCAAGAGTACTCTGAGTGGGTGGCAGAGGCTCGGGAAGTGCGGGAACCAGAGTTGGCGAAGTCGGAGGGATGTCTGATGCCATAGCTTGTCTACCGGCGTGAGCCTGCTTTGCGCGTTTGTTGACAGTGGCCATCTGACCGTAGGCTGGGGCCTTTGCAAGACCATTCGTTTCAGGACCAGCATTGGTGACAGTTCCTTGTCTGTCACCGCGCTTTCTCTTGTTGTCCTTGTTGACAGTTGGAGTAGGCGCAAAATTTCCGACTGGAGGAAGGCGATGTTCAGCTCTGGGAGTCTGGTGCGGTTGTGGAGCTTGGTAGAAAGGGTCACCGCGGACGTTACTGAGCATAACAGACTCTTCTTGTTGTTGCGCTCTCGCGGCTGCTGCGGCCTTTGCGTGCGCAGCCGACTCCGGAAGGAACTGCTTGAAATCTTCCAGCAGATCCGGGGCTGAGTTGAAGAGTCTTGTCACCTGGGCGTAGACGTCTTGAATGGGCTTTGACTCGCGCTGGTAAGTTTGCAAGATCTCTAGGAACTGCTTGTAAATGTCTGGCTGTTGCTGGAAACGGTTCTGCGCGAATATGAGCAAGATGTCTGAAATAAGCGTGATGCACTGCACGAACCTTGATTTTGTTGACATAACTGATAGCGTGGTTAAACTCGACCTGCGGCCTCACCTTCTCATGGCCGAGGGGCTGTCCATCGGGACCGATCACCATCTCTCCCTGGGCAAGAGCAGCAGCGCCTGCATTGGGAGACATGATTCCAGCTCTAGCGAGATTGTCGCCAGCTGCAGCAGAAACGGCGTTTTGCAACTGCGAGACACGCTGCTCCTGCTGAAGACTCAAAGCTTGTTGCTCACGAGCCTGAGCTTCGGCAATAGCGGCGGCTTGCTGCGGACCCATCTGCGAAGTAAAAGGCGCGGTGCCTACTGGACGACCGCTGGGACTGTGAACAATGTGAGAGTGAGCGGCTGCTTGGGGCGTCCAGTTGCCGTTGGTTTGTCTGTTTACGGCAGCGAACAAGGGTCCTTCCTGGTTGTTTCCGTCTTGTGTCGGAGCCGCGGTGCGCGGAGAAATAGGTCGAGGTGCTGGCATGGCCTGGACTGTTGTTCCCATAGGCGTCGTTACTCGGATAGCGTTCGGGTCGTCGCCCGTGCCGCACTCGATTCTGTAACCCGGAGGCAAGAAGGTGTTGAAGCCTTGAATAAGCTCGGGGTTACCGGCGAAAAGGGTCGAGACACGTTCGATGACGCCAGGTGTGTCAATACTGTATCGAGTCAGCACCTCAGAAGAGTCGGATGTGGAGACCGACACATACGCCCCGCTTTTGAAGTCCTTCATGATGTCCAAGAATCGGTTGTAAACATCTGGGTGGTCGACAAATTGGACCTTGACCTGGTCGAGGTAGCTCAAGGCATCCTGTGGACGATCAGAAGTGTCAAAGGTAAGGGGAGAGATAACGGGACAAGGACATACATTCAAAATGGGCTGCTGGCCCTGGCCGACATTTGCTGCTTGAGCGGCGCCAGGTTGCATCGGTACAAGCATAGCCTGCGATTGAGTAGCAGGCTGTACAGGGCCACCACTGAAGACGGCATTCGGAATCTGGCCATGACCGCCAGCAGCATTTGCCAACAGGCCATTGGGTCCATGAACGGCACTGGGTGGCACCGCGACAGGCTGGTGTAGGTGTATGGGCCCTCTCTGGGCTTGGTGAGGGGGGAGTTGGTCCATGTGTTGCCTTTCACGTTGTTGGTCGCGACGCACAGCGTCCTGCTCTTCTTTGATGTGGATGTTGTCGCGATGATCTGCCATGTCGCGGCCGAGAGGGAAGGCGGCTTGTGCTTGATGGCGAGGCGAAGGTGGGTTCAGGATGTTGTGAGAAGCCTGCTGGAAAGGAGCGAAGGGGCCTATTCCCGTTGTGAGCATATGGTGGGATACTAAGTCGAAGCCTGCTGTACCTGATGGAGGAGGCAGCGCGCCTGAGGAAGGAGCTGCACCAGGATGGGCAGGCGGTGGATTCGGCCTGGAACACGCCGTCAGTAATCGTCGAAGCCTCGTCTCGATATCTATCGACGTACGCGAAAGTGCGATGGAGGGGAGTATGGTCTTCTCTGGGCGGCCAGCCGTCTCTATGCGCGGGATTCATCTGGTGATGTCGTATGCGCGCGCCGGGTGGGCAACGTGCTCGCTGATTCGTAAGGGAACGTCTTGCTGGAAAAGGCTTCGCACGGTATTCGTCAAGGCTTCGAGGGCTGCCTGTTCATACTCGAGACAAGCACTTCGGAAACAATAAGGTGGGCAGAAAACAGGGACCCTCTGTTCACAGGCCTCAAGGCTCATCATACACTCTCGCTTGGCACGACAAAACCTGGGGTGGTGCACGCTAAGGACCGACATTTTCCACTACCCATCATATCTCCGATCTTAACTCCATCTGCCTCGAACGCTATCTGCGACGTGACAAGGTGCTGCAAAGGAGAGCCTGTTTTACATTGCTATCATCTAATTATCATACAAGCCATGAGGGTATCTTCGCTGTAGCAAACCAGCACCTAACTACTATTCTTCCATTGTCTCCATCTTTCGGTCGTCTCCATCTCACATTAATCCTTCTCCTTCGCTACCAAATCCTCTGCCCTGTCTTTCGTATTCGTCTCCCTCTTCTCTTCCATGGGTCATGTCTCTATCACGTCTCTGGAACAGCTCTGAGGCCAGACTGAGTCCTCCTTCGAGATCAGCAAACAATCTGTCCATCTCTTGGAACACGAGCTCAGGGTCAGCGCCATCAACCATTGCGTCTGGGTCAGGTGCTGACAGGCGTGGGAACTCGTTCAACAGGCGACTACTGCGTACAGACGACATGTAGGATTCATCTCTTGATGAGTCGTAGCCTGTACCAGTGCTTGTTGTGCCTCCTGTGTCTGCGCGTGCTCTGTTGCGAGGCATAGTGAGGTCGCCGTATGTGCTTTCGTCACGGTCCGTATCCACATTGAAGGCGTCGATGCGTGATGTAGGCTTCGAACCTGAGGCGAGTGGGAAGTCAGCGTCATCGAGGCCTGGTATGCGAATACCAGTCTCAGCAACGGGCGTCTCGATGTCAGTATCGTCGAACGAGTCGGCAGCAGCAAAACGAGCCCAGCTGTTGCGGGATGCAACTGCAGAGGAATGCAGTCCATCGAGAAGCTGTTGTCTTGTGTGTGCCTCCATTCTGCGGTTGTAGTCTCTAGGCCAGCTTCCACTGGGGACGTCTGACGATGCCGTAGAGGAATAAGAGTATCCTCTATCTCTTGAGTGTCGAAGCAGAGATACGTTGCTTGGTGCGCGTGAGTGAACTATGCTCGAGTGACGGTTGTTTGAACCCAGAAGTTGTGGTTCAGAACGTGATTGGCGATGCGAGGAGCGCTTGACTTCGTCGCCGCTGGGTTGCTCAACCTCATCCAAGAAGAAGGGGTTGCGTGAGGTGTCGGTCGATCCTGCAGCACTGATAACAGGAGAAGATGTTGTTATGCTTGGCTGTTGCGAATGGTGAGTTATGGCGGTCTCGAGATCGAACTTGGGCTCGAAAGTCATGCCCAAGTCAAGATCGATAATGGGTCTGGATTCGCGAATGCTTGGTATGTCGAAGTCATCCTTGGCTGCTGGTTCAACAGGAGGATGCAGGAAATCATTGAACTGGCCGATGGGTTCAGTAGCTGTGCGAGTGAGGTGGGGTCTAAAACCAGGAGCAACGTCTGCATCGTCCTTCATGGGAGGGAAGGAAAAGTCTGGCTCGGCATCGGGTTCGTTGGACAAGACTGGCTCGGCGGTCGCAAATGTCCAGTCTGCAGTGCGGCGGTCTGGCTCTGCTGTGAGAGGTTCGGCGATCTCTGCAAACTCCCAGTCTACAGTTCTGCGATCAGTGGCAGGTTGTGCTGTAGCAAAAGACCAGTCTGCAGTCTTGCGATCGGTTGCTGGTTGCGCGGTTGCAAATGACCAATCTTGGGTCTTGCGGTCTGCAGCTGGAGGCTGTGCCATGGCAAAGGTCCAGTCCTGTGTGCGGCGGCTGGGGTTGTCCGAGGGCATCATTTTGAGAGGGAATTGCCAGTCTTTGGTGGCTCTGCGCGTGTCCTGGTCTGGTCCGTCGTAGAAGTCGTTCTGGTCTTCGTCATCATCAGGCATGGCCGATGACAAACGGTTAGGTCTTGCGGCTTTGAGTGTGGGCACATCGCTGAAGTCGAAGTTGAAGGTTGGCTGTGAGTCTAGGCCGGCTGCGCCCATGTCCAAGTCAATCAAGGTCTCCCTATTGGCCGCGCGATCGCTGGACAGGTTGCGAAGTGGAAGATCAGACATAGGTTGTTCGTCGTCATCCATGAGTGTGTTGTAGTCGTAAGGGTCAGCGTCTGTATTGAAGAGACGTCCCATTGAGCGCTCTCCTCGCTTGGCTCTGGCCTCTTCCTGCGCTTCGTGGAAGGGGTTTCTGGGATGAGGTTTGGTGACGTTGTTGAGAGCAGGCATGACCTCTTCAGCGCCGTCAGCAGTGGCTGCGAAGTCGGTCTCTGCAATTCCGAGTTGACTGTAGCGCTTAACAAAGTCGTTTTCGAAGTCAGCAGAGGTTGAAAAGTTCCAATCGTCGTAGTCGTCGCGTTGCTCGGAAGGCTGAGGTGCGGCAGCTCCCATTGGGTTGAACAGTGATGCTCTTTGACCACCTTTTCTCTCCCACGTAAAGTAACGATCGATCATTTCTCTGACTGTGTAGGTAGGATATTGGTGGGATGTGTCTGAAATGTATGGATGCTGAAGGATTGCGTTCATCGTGGGGCGGTCTTGCGGCTTTTCCTCAAGACAATACGCGATGAAGTCCCGCAGACCTTGTGAATAATTGCCCTCCTGCAATCGTGGCGCGGCTTTCAACACAGTCCTCAACATAGACGGATGAAACTTGTGGTTTGGTGGCATTCCTGTAGCCATCTCGTACACAGTACAACCAAACGCCCAGCAATCAACTTCAGTTCCATAACCTTGTTGGACCGCCATGTCCATGGAGTGCATCTCAGGGGGCATCCAGAATGGCGTTCCGATGATGGTCGAACGTTTTGACGCCTCAGTCTCGATGACAGCCGCAACACCGAAATCACAAAGCTGGACCTGGCCATCCTCGGATATCAGAACGTTTCCGCATTTGACATCTCTGTGGATCACTCCAGCCTCATGTACGTATCTGAGTGCCACAGCCAGTTCGCGAGCGATGGGGATGATGTACTCTTCTTCGAGCCCAGGACCTGGCGTGGCTTTCATAAGCGTATGTACACTACCACCTGGACAGTAATCGCTGACGATCCATAGTTGAGAGTGCAAGTCGAAAGCCTCCTGGATGTAGTTGATGTTCTTTGCCTGGCTGTCTCTAAGAAGTTTCAATGTCTTGACCTCCTTCCGGAAATCTTCGATGGCTTCGTCCTTTTGGTCAAGATCCAGTTTGTAATCCAGATCGTCAACGTCAATGATCTTTACGGCTACAAGGTCCTGTGTAGCACCGTTTTTACTGGAAACCTATCAGTCAAAGCCACGAATCGACCACTACTTCTGGAGTCTCACCATTTGTACACTCTGCCAAAGGATCCTTTGCCAATGAGTTCAAGGAACTCATAGTCTGGAACAGCAGTGTTTGTTCGTGCAGCGCGATCGACGACCACTTGGTACATGTCCTTTGCATCCTGGATTTGCTTATGCTTTGTACCAGCGCCGACCGCAGCAAATGGATCCAGATGATTTGAGCCCATGTTTGGTTTGGTCCTAGGTGCACTGTCCTAAGGCCTTCAAGAGTGGTTCGTTATAGGGCCAGACAGTGCGCTGTTGTCGAGAAAGTGCCGGAGGTGCACTTCTGGCCCGCTGTCAGTTTGCTCTGATACTTCCAGTCCAGGCGTTGTTGTAAGAGATCGTTGCCTTTTGGTCCGATGCTTTTCTGATAATACTTCAGTTTGATGTGAGTGCGCCAGGATACATGGTCCGCCTCCCCCGCCGACTCCTTTCTTGAGGCCAGGAGTCCAGATCGTTGGTTGCTGGCGACGATAGCAACTCCTTCAATTCTTCGCTGAACGAATCACAATATGGCCAAAACTTTCTATTCAAGTCGAACACGCGGACGCGGGATGTGATTTGAAGGTGAACCCTGTCAAAAGAGTGGACGATCAACCGGCAAGCAGCCACTTTGAGCCGAGGCGCTAGCGTCTTTCGGATGCCGCTAAGATAACGACTCCTTATCAGATCCCTGTCTCGTATGACGTGTGAGCAAAACACGAAGCAGGTTGGTCTGACGATTCTAGAATCTAGACAGGCATTCTCAGCCGCGTCCACATATATCATCGATCGCGAAACCTGGTTTGTACTTTTTCCAAGCTTCGAGACATCTCATCGACCATACCACAACTTCCCATATCTTCAAGAAACAATATCAAACAGAATGGGTGACAACTGGCTCAGCAAGCAAGTCCAAGGCTACGTCGCCGGCGCAGGCAAGGTGGCTGGTAGCCTTGTCTACGGCGTAGGCAATGGTGTTAACAACGTCGGTCAAGGCATCGGTAACAGGTAAAGATCCTTCATCGACTTTCGTATCATCCGTACAAGTCATACTAATGAATTTGGCAGTATCACCAACACAACACGCTATTGGGGTCAAGGTGTCGCAGGATATGGCAACAACATCAAGGATGCCTCCCATGCAAGCGGCCCTCGCGTGCCTACTGGTGGAAACCCTCTCGGCTTGAGCGGTGCTGGATCAAGCAAGACTCTGATGCCTGGAGGAAAGCTGCCTCCTGGCAGTCAGCAACGCAATGCTGGCAAGGGCAGTGCTAAGAATCCTCTGGGCATCTAGAGGATGAGAGACACCACATATTTGACGAAGCCACGATCCAAGCAACCATCTCCGATGGATGACAAACAACACAATCAGACGAGATGATATGAAGGCGTTTAGGATGGAAGGGAAAGCAACATGTTGATGCTGTTTTACCAGGAAATTTGGGATCGGTTTAAGAATGTATTGTATTGTCATTTAGTCTCAGAATACAGCTCCTGCTATTCGAATCTGAACTCAGCTGAGGACTCCTTGTGGGCCCACCATTCACGCTAAATAAACGCCTTGAAAACAACCAGCACATGCATAACAGAGCAAATGCACATGCCAAACCAGAACTCCTCGCTAAATCAGTCATATCGTGCAATCGATCAGTTCCTCCCGCGACAGCTTTACTCGCTCTCATACTCCGGGTCGTCTTCGATCTCTCCGAACTCGTCTTCATCCTCGTCCTCATCACTACTTTCATCATCATCGTCATCGTCTTGCATGCCAGGCACTCCCTTCCATACCATGTAATCGCCTTCCAGCCACTTCTTGCTCTTAGGCAATTGGTAAGGGTCAAATGGGAAGAAGGCATCGAGCTGATGGTGGGCTTCACCACTCTGGTGGCTGAGAGTGTTTTCTCTCCTTGCAGCACCCATGTCTCTGCTGGCAGGTGCGGCCAGAGAACGGAATGATGACAGACGCAGGCGCTTGTTGGTTTCCAGCAGAGGAATAACATACATGAAGCGAAGGTGATTGGCAATGGCGCCAAACTGGTGAACAATGGCAGGTGCGCAAACCTTGAGGGGGTTGAGCTTGGAATAGATGGCCTGAGTCAAGCACTCTTTGATGCCAGGCAGCCATTCCGGTTCACCCTCCTCGAAGATATCGTAGTCATCGACATCTGCGTCATCGGGGGTCATGATGAAGTCTCTCCATCTGAAGCAGAAGATATAGAGCATAGCTTGAGCGATTGCGTAGAATGTTCCGTAGCGACTGAGGTTGGGCCCTTCGCATGCGGACTCGTAGTTGCGACGCAATGTATCGAGATGGTTGCCAAGTCTCGTGAAGATAGAGCGGATGAGAGTCTTGTTGACACGAGCGCCTCGGGCAATGAAGCTAGCCAGATAGGCAGCAGCAGACAAGGAGCCATTTGATGCAGAGCTGCGACCAGTAGCGAGACGGATCAGCACGCCAGCGAAACGCTCTGCGTAGCCCTGAGACATCTGGGCAAAGTGAAAGACGAGGAACTGCGTGTGGCGCGAGCGGTATGTAGGCAAGACGAAGGTGGAGAACTGTGAGATCAGATGCTCAAAGGCATCGTTGACCTCGTACATCTTGCCACTGGCAAATGTGGGAGTGTAATGAGAGAACAAGAGATCTAGCACCGAATCGAGTTTGGCGACGGTGTCACGCAGAGCACGGAGATGGGTCTCTTCGGGTGTCATGCTGATCTCGCTCGAAGAGTCCGAATCAGCATCGCTCTCTTCGTCCGAGCCATCTGCATCCTCTTTTGCTCCTGGCAGACCAGAGAGTCCAAGCACACGGCCCTCATCGACCTCATCTTCCAGGTCATCCAACTCTTCTTGTACTTCAACATCAATCTTAACCAAGCGCTCGGTAATAAGAGTCTGGATCTCAGCTTTGAGCTCGGGAGCGTACTCGATGGTCTTGAGAGAGTTCTTGACGAAGGCGATGTAACCTTGGCGGGTAGCTGTCCTGTGGTTTGGGAACTGGCCGCGGAGGGACTCGGCCAAGCCGCTGTTGGCGGAAGGGATAAGGCGGAGCAGGTATCGAAGAGCGTTGTGTACTCGGACAAGCATTTGCTGTCTAGATACGTAGGGCTCGTTGGGGATGCGGCCTAGGGACGATGAAACTGGGAACATGTCAGCAAACGGGCGCACAATAGCCAGAGGCAAGCAAGCTTACCCTCGACAAAGTGTCCCACAATGCGGTCTAGCACAGTCCTGAGGAAACCAGGCACAGCGCTTCCTAGAGTGCCGAGAAAGCGTACATATAAGGCGACGAATGCGTCGTCTCTGCCGAGCCAGTTTACATCGAGGACGGCGAGTACGAGCTTGCCACAGGCCTTGAGATCGCTCACACGTCCACTCAGGGCGACCAGGTACTTTTTGAGCGTGGCGGTGCTGGGTGCTTCGGTGTGTGACGAGACCGGGCCGCTGTCGTGGGACCGTGAGGGCTGAGCACTCAGAAAGACCATCCTGAGCTGTTCATATGCGCCATCATCCTTGTCGGCGCCACTTCTAAGATGGCCCTCGAGTGCGCTTCTCACTTCGTCCTTGACCAGATCCAACGGCTTGGCCGTCCAGTCGTCCATGATGCGGACGTCGACCCTGTCGTCGAAGGCCACTCGCAGTTTCTTGCTCTGGCTCGACTCTGGTGCCGGTGACGACAGATGCGAGGCGTCTCTTTTCAGACTCTTTTGCGGAAGGGTTGGCGGCATGCTCGGCGCCTGTACAAGAGAGACCATGTTGTTTCCACGAGCTGCGATGGGCTAGGATTCTATTACTAATAGAGAAGGGTTCGAATCTCTGCTCATGTCGCGTGCGTGAAACACTCTGTGAAAGTGAGAGGTGTGAAAAGACTTGACTGAGGAAACCTTAAAATTTGGAACGCGGGGAGACGTTGCTGCACGGGCCTCCTCACATGCTTCTGCCATCACCCTGTCAAGAGTTTTGGTATCACACTATATCATCCTACGATGTTCCCTCACTCTCTCTGGATGCATCTACAGTCTAAAAATTATTGTGCCTTTTCATATCGAAAGTATCGCTCAAGACTTGTCGTGAGATCGAAGGGGGGGTTGCAGACTTTGGCACATCCTCCCGCTCTGCAAAGATATGTCACGTAACTACCTATGCAGCTGTAGAAATGCACAGTTCTGTTAGCGTGCAGGAAGTGTCCACTGAGACTCGTGATATCATCGGCTCTCCTTGAACTTTGTTACTATCTATGAAGGACTGTACATTTTGATGGCTTCTATGTGTTGTCGTGAGATCGAAGAGGGAGTTATAGACTTTGGCACATGGGGGCAGTGACCGGAGTACAGACCGTCAAGTGTAATCACCCATTGTTTCCATGCAGAAAAAGAAGAAGAACCGCAAAAGCATCGTAATCCTGAATGATTGCACAACGCTGCATTACACTGTAGCCTACTCGAGTGCGTGAGGGTTGAATCAATCGACAGAAGCAACATGATATAGCGAATGCTTCTTCTAGATATATACAAAACGCCGCCCAAATGCTATGCAGTGAACCAAAATAGCCACCCACTCCATATCCACCTATGCCGAGCCTCCAATCTCAATGCTAATATCTTCTCTGCTGTTGTTGTCTATACTGTCCATCACCCTGACCAAAATAGGATTGCGCATAACCCGGCTGTGGTTGAGGTGAGCCTGCGTTGCTCCATCCTCCAGCTTGACTCATATTCCCCAAGTACTGCGAAGATCTCTGTTGAGCTGTGCCAGGACCACTAGAATAGGGGTAGTTTACTTGGGCTTGTTGTTGCTGCAACTGCAACTGAATCTGATACTGCTGTGCCTGCTGTTGAGCGATTTGTTGTTGGAACTGAGCCTGTTGGGCCTGTTGCTGAGCATGTTGCTGTGCGTAGTATTGGGCCTGCTGGTAGGCAAGATTTTGAGCATGAAGCTCTGCCTGTTGCTGAGCATATTCTTGGGCCTCGATCTGTGCTCTTATTTGAGCATCATACTCATCCTGCAACTGCTGCTGTTGACGTGCCGCAATCGCTTGCTGCACTGCATTATTCCGAACTCCTTCTTGTCTAATGTTTCGTTGACGTTCGCGAGCTGCCATGGCTCCGACCAATCCCGGAGCATCCAAATCGTTGAGATTTCTGCGCTTGTCTCTTTCAGTCAAGTTGATCATCGAACTGCCAGTCATTCGAGCAACCTGCATCTGCTCATGTGCCGACAATGCTGAACCCTGAAGCTGCAATGTTCTGCCAGGGCTGGGAGGATTCAACAATGCACCAGCGTTACGAGAGTGCGGACGAGATGGGACTTGCTTGCTCCAGTCACCAGACGGAGTCCTGCTAAGAGGTGGCGGTGTCTTGCTGGATGACATACGGTTTGCCTGCTGGCTCCAATCACCGGAAGGAGTCCGGTTGAGGGTCATACGGTCCAGCTGTTGCGTCCAATCTCCAGACAAAGTACGGCTGAGTCGAGATGCCGGGCGACTGAGTGGAGGCGTTTTGGTTGTACGGGTTGCACTCGAGTGGTTTCTGTTGTGTCCAAACACAGGCGTGGCTCGTGACTGCGTCAATGGAGCTGCAGCGAGAGAGGCTCTGTATTGCACCCATTGCTCTGCCGTAAGACCTTGATCAACAGGCTCGCCAGCTGCGGCTGCTGGCTGCCAAGCGACACTTCGACGTCTGTCTTGAGTCATTTCTCCATTTACTGGTTTGCGTGGTTCGAGGAAGGAGCTTCTCTTGCTATCCATCTGTGTAAGGCGTGATGATGGGCGCTGCACAAGCTCGGGGTCCTCTTGTGCTTCGACAGGGATGTTGCCAGCCGTGGAAGGTCGAGCGTTTGGTTTATAGGTCAGAGTAGGGCCGAAGTTGATGGGCACTCCAGTCTCCCCATCGAAGCGGCTTCGTGCTTGGGGCTCGTGTTCAGGATTGCCAACCGTCTTCAGACGGCCCGTCCGGCTTCTTTCGAACGGCTTTCTCTTCGGCGGTGACATGCTCTTTACACTAGAATAGTCGACCGAGTCATCGTCTGGGATGCTGACAGTAGGGCTGATCGGTCTGTGTTCTGGTTCTGGTGATTGCTGAAGCATCTGCTCCAGTAAAGCTTGCTGCATGATCTCATCTTGCAGACTTCCGTTGCTCGAAACTAGCGAGAGGGTAGGGCTCTGCGGTAGAGGATTCGCATGCTGAGGTTCTGGTGATGTGGGCACAGGCTTTCTGCTGATGGGTGCGGCCATGGTTGATGGAAGACTCGCAAGCTTTCGAGCGAGGATAGCTGGTGAAGGGTTGCTATGTGGCGGCACAGGAGGAGGAGGTTCGTTTTGGTCAGGCCTGACGGGAGCTGCAACAGGCTGGGCGGGACGGTTGTAAGGAGATGCAGGGATGGGGGGCAGTCGGTGGGTACTCGATGGTTGATATATCGGTCCTGGAGCAAGATTTACCTCTTCATTGCGAAACGAGGGGTCAGCAGGCGATCTTTGAGTCCGGTTGGCAGCACTAGGTACCTCTCGTGGAGCTTCGGAAAAGTCGAATCCCTCCTTTTCGTTGTATGGTGTAGCACCGGCCTTACTGGCCTCTGCGAGCTGTTGCAGCGTTGCTGCATCCATGGCCGAGTTGGCCCTTCTTAATTCAGGTGTCAGGTTGAGGTTAGTGGGCCTAGCGTTGGGCCCGTGCATCAGCTTTGGCGGCGACGCCACAGGGCCCGTTGGAGGGGAGCCCGCTCTTATTTTTAGCTCCTCAAAGGCCGGCTCAAGACGTGGTTCCTGTTCGTACGCCGTATCCTCTGACGGTACGCGCTCAAGTACCGTGGGGATCTTCTTTTCTGGCAGGGGAGCCCTGTGGACTGGCGGTTCGGGCGCTCTCTCCTGAAGCTCGCTGGTCGCCTCGTAAGAGAGTCGGGAGCGGTTCTCGGTTTGAAACCGCTTGTATCCGAGCGCGTCAGAGGCCGAACGATGGTGCCCGCGGCCCGGACTGCCCATGCTCACAGGGGTCGTTTCGACACGACGCGGAGGAGCAAACTGGATGTTGCCATCTCCCGGTCCTGGAGAGCCTCTGCCTGGCGATGGCGAAGTATCTGTCGAGCTGTCGTTGCCAAAGCGGACCGTCCCGTGGTTGAGTGAGAGCGTATTACGTCTTCCTCTTGCTTGTGGAGGCGTGTCATCTGCTGAGTTCATACGGTGTGATGTTAATTTCTTCAGTTCTCTTCTCCAGTCTTGTTCGTTCCAAACTTGACTGCCTTTGGTGTGAATCAAGCCAGAAACATCCAGAATGTCCAGGTAGCCGTATCTTCTATCGCGGGGCATGGCGAACATCAATCCGCGCTGGTCAAGAGAGTCGGCAATCAGACGGTTGGGACGGCCGTAGAGAGCAAAGATGTCCCAGACAGGGAACAACCAGCGCAGCATCATTTCGAAACCGCTAACTGCGGGATGCACCTCGGGCATGACAAACAGGAAGCCCTCTGTGCTTGTGTCCTTTGCGCCATGAATGGTGATCTGGCCTTCAAGCTTGATAAGTGTAGACTGGTCGATGAGTGGCTTTGACTGAGGGTAGATGGCGTATGCAGCGAATGCGTCCTTGATAGTAGCGATAGGGCGTGTCTTCTTTGTGACACGTTTTGTCTCGTAGAACTTAATATCGCCTTTGGGAACCTCGACTTTGCGATCGTACGTGTCACGCTTCTTCAACGCCTTTTGGTACTTTGCCCATTCCTTCTCATTTGGAGGCGTAATGACACACCAGCAGCGTCTCCAGGGGGTACCTGCTCCAAAGCGGACGCGAGCCCAGTCGTCTATCGCGAACTTGCTTCTTTCCATGATAGTGCGGATATTGTTGAGCATCTTTCCCTTTCCAGCGATGAGAGAGCCTGTGTAGGCTTCTTGTAGTGTTGTATGTTCGTACATGGCAAGGCGGAAGCCAGCGGTCCATTGTGTGAGGGAGTTGAGGGAGTTGAAATGGAGGAGATAGCGATTGTTTGCTGCGGTGGAGATGCTCAGAACATTCTGCAGTTGACCTCCTGCTGATCCGTTCATCGGGAGCGACTCGATCTGCGTTGGATGGTTAGAAATTTGAGAATTCCCGATGTGGTTGTGATTATGCTTACCATCTTGATTGAAGCGTCGCTGACATTGATGAATGTAGGCAGGACCTCACCGTCTTGACCCGCAGCGTCCAGTGCCGCAGCATCCCATAATGAGAGTACTGTGCCGACCAGCTGAGCGAAACACTCTGTCCATGCTCGATCTGTACTTGGGCGTCCACCTGCGAAGTAGTCAGCAACGTATCCATGAGCACTTTGCCTGGAGTCTGCTCACGAGAGTCCAGGTCGTGCAACTTCAAGAAGTAGCCCTCTTGATATAGTTTGTTCGAGTGGCTGTTGAGGTAGGTGAAAATGGGCTGCAGTTCTGGCAGTGTGTCATGTGCGAGATCCATGATTGGAGGCTGGTGGGTGTAGACCATAGACATGGGGCGCGAGCCGCGTTCTGTGCGAGAGTCCGAACGGAAACGTTGCTGAGTAGTGGGAGAAGGAGAGCCTGACGCATCGAAGGTCTTGTTTGTAGCGGAGGCTAAGGCGGTATCGATTTTGGAAGGTCTAGCAGGATTGCCGCTGAAAGGGTCTTCGGACATCTGAGGTTTGATGTCTGGCGTACCACTCCTCGACGGAGTACCCCATTGGGTCATGAACGACATTACTCGGGAGCGAGGCATTGTGTGAGGCAGATTGGAATGTAACCGGCTACTATTCAGTGACACCAAAAGTTGATGAGAGTCTGCAAGGGACGCTTATAAGACGGATGCCGGCTGGAGGCGGAATCGCGCATGCAACACAACGAATGCTAAGTTGTCAGATCGAACCGGGGTTTGCAGCGATACCAAAGAGAGCAGGGCCGAGTTAGGAAACGACGGATCTTGACGGAGAGTTGGAGAGAACGACGACAGGGCAGAAGCGGACAGAAGGTGGATCATGTTAGGTCTATATTTCCCACGAGCATGCTTGGCACATCAAACCGTTCGTTGATGACGACGGTTCAAAAAGTCGTGGAGAAGAGAAGTGACGGGGCAGATCCCCCAACATCCGCTCGTTCTCTGTCTGATCTGTCCCGTCCGTCCCTTCGTCGCCTCCAAATACCGCGGCGGCTTGACACGGATGACACTCAGCAGGATTTCCACGATCCCGCGGACCAGCCTCTCTTGCTTGCTTGGTTGCCAGCCCCAGCACTTGTGTGTCCAGCTGCGCCCTTCTTGAGGCTTGAGCTGCAGCTGATTGAGCGAAAACGGGCCTTGGAAAGCTCGGAAATAGCGCCATGTGCGATCGCTTCCTTGGCCCGCCCAATAACGCAGCCACTCTTATGAGGCCTCGCGGCTGCTTGGGAATCGATTGTTCTCTTTGTGCGAGCGCCTGCTCAAACGTCAATGCTCGTGAATAATAGGGGCCCGTCACTTATTGAGCTGCGAGTGTACGGGGCAGGCAAGTAGGTGCGTATGCAGGGTTGGAGGAGACTCTATCCCAACCTCCGCGTGCTCCAGTATCCGCTCCAAAGTTGCACGATGCTTTTCAGAATTCGGGCAATGACCACTGAAGGAAGGTATTGATTCGACGGCTCTCACCTTCGGTAGCAAACATAGTCGCATGTCACCAAGACTTGACAGTTGCTCAGTGTCGTAATGAGAGAGGACTAAATAAAATGAGACTGTTGATACCGTACTATCGAAAAGTCTTGGTTAGACGAATGCGATGTTTATTGACCATCACAAAATAAGCATCTGCATGATGCGCGCGCACTAATGGGTGATGCTCACATCTTGGCCTTCTCGATCCAGTTTGCTGGAGAGACTGAGCTGGTTGTCTCGAATGTCTAACATGTTCATTGCTCCAGGTCTCTCCGACCAGCGAGCTATTCTAATAGGAGTATGATAGCCCATATTCTAGCTGCTCCATGACGATTCTCTGTAGCAGTCTCACAGTTCTGTGAAGATCAATCATGGTAGTGGCTTCAATGGTTTGACTGACGCGCACGGGCAGCAAAAACGCGTCTCCGTCTGTCGCGTGTCAGAACGCTTTGTGTCACCATCCTGTTTCCATATCTGTATTTACCAAAATCAGATCTTATACCGGGATTATGTCGCAGAGTCATCGTTAGGTCTCTATCGAACAAACATGACCAAAAAACGCGACACGGTCGCCGAGCCATCCTCGGTCAAACGCAGAAAATTAACGGACAGCAATCCATCAGAGTCACAGTCTCCTTCACAGAACCGCTTGACGGCATCCGAAAGAGCAGAGCTATTGCGCTGGCTGGACAAAGCCGACAAGGAAGAGGGACCGATATTCCATGTTTTCAACCCACCACCTGCCCGTAAAGGCTCAAAACCTAACCCTGATATACTGGAGCGTCCCTTGACTTTGGACGGCATAAATTATCTGAATGCTCGCTGGACCATCACGCCCATGGAAAAATGGCTAAGCATGACCAAGTACAAGAAATTGTATGTTTTGAACTTGAAATCTAAGATCCGCGCTGACTCCGATCAGTACAGTAGGAAACCAGACGCATTCGGTTGGCGATTGTGTTCTCGTAAAGCCAGGTAACGGTGTCGATCGTGATTGGAAGGCGCAGGTCCACGAGGTTCGAGCTGTAGATGAACATCACGTCTTCCTCCGCTGTACCTGGCTTGAGAACCCTGAAGAGCTACCCGAAAAGGTGCATAGCACGCCACCATATCACGGTAGATTCGAGCTGGTGCTGGGTAACAAGATGGACATTATCGACGCCTTGACAGTCAACGGACCACTGAAAGTTACTCACTGGGAGGAAGCCAATGACGACGCGGAGATGCCAGCTCAAGGAGAGTACTACTGGCGACAGACATACAACTATGATACCCAAGTCTTATCGGTGAGTGTGATCTGCTCGACATCCCGTTTCTAGAGCTCATGCTAACTCTCGGAAGCCACTGCGTCTGATATGCAAATGCAAAAGACCACAGCACCCGGATCATCTCATCATCAAATGCAGCAACCAGGCTTGTGGAGTATGGCTCCATGCTTCTTGCTTGGCTGAGGATATCATTCAACGCAAAGATGAACAAGACGTAATCAAAGTGGAATCTAACGGCAAGAAGCGAAGCCGCAAATCTGTCAACAAGAACAACGATAACATCATCACAAGCACCAAGGACGCAGTAGCAGAAGACGACAACATGAGGGTACAGGTCGTCGGATCAGACTCAGAGGCGCCTAAGGTCAAAATCACTGACAAGAAGACCGAAGATGAGACCGAAGAACCAGTACATTGCTTGGTCTGCAATGAGCTCATTGAATAAGCTGGTTTAAACACACGCACACGAGCTGGGAACCAATTGACTACGAGAACAGAGTCGTGTGCATATGGAGACGTGCCTCCACTATTGCTTATACATACGTGTGGACAGAGGCATCAACATAGCTTACCTACATAACGCTTACTAGGTAGTTGCAATCGACTGGCTATGTACATAAGACGACTCAAAACCACATTATTCTTGAGAAGTTGAGAGAAAAGAAGCTACAATGAGATCCTCAGCAAATCCTTGTGAAAACCGAAGAGAAACATGTATGCGCTCAGAGGACCTGTCGTTCAGTGCTATAGGCTGTAGCAGAGCCGCGAGAGCCCAGAGCGATAAGAACAGCTGGCGGCCGGGACGGGTATTATCGAGTCAAGGGCAGAGCGAAGCAAAGTCAATCTGGGCGGAAGTTGATGATATCTGGTTCGGTAGCAGATTACCCGTGAGTGGTCCCAGGCCCGAGCGTAAGCCGGTGTGCCTCAGCTTGAAGAGCTGAGGTCTTTATAAGATTATGGAAGGACGCCAGGTTTGGAAAGGGAGAAGACAGGAGGAGTAGAATCGATTGATGAATAGGGCATCACAATGCAGGGACTGTAGGGTTCCTAGCTACTTTGGATGCAGTTCAGCAAAAGACATGTTAGCATTTACATGCAGCCTTATAGTGGTAGACGTTGGCATGGTCTGAAGGCATTTTGAATTCGATTTGCAGTGATTGAGCCTCGACGGGTGTATCCACAAAGTGGCCTGTGATCGGTCGGGCGGTTCCTTTGTGTGTAGAAAGCAATTGTAGCGATCAAATACAACTTGGCTTGGTTAGCTCCACGATTGCTTGCTCTCTGTTTTCCTCCTTCCCAATTCCTTGCACTCGACCAACGCCCTGCCGAACCGTTGAACCCAGAAAGCAGTGGTACTAGTATTTTTGAGCCTCAATCGCTTTGCTGCAAGACGAAACACGACCCAAGCCTGTGGAATTGCTTGTCTCCTGTTATTGCTGAAGCCTTTTCGAACCCCTCATCCCCCCTTTTAGCGACTTCGATGGGTGATACGGCGGGGTCGACGGCCGCCACCAAACCAAATGTGCTCATCATTGGAGGCCTTGGTGAGATGGTCATCAAATCGAGAGGGCTGAACAGTTCGCTAACGTCTTGGTGGTGGCAGGCTACATTGGACGCTTCCTAACCAACTACATACATGCCAACTCGCTCGCATCGACACTGAGGATAGTGGACAAGCAACTGCCGCAGCTGGCCTCTCTGGCTCCCGAACACAAAGATGCCTGTAGCGACAACTTCATGCAGGCCGATGCCTCGCGACCACAATCGCTGAGCCGTGTCTTCGACCTGCCCGACAGCCAAACCTTCGACTACGTCTTCAACTGCGGCGGTGAGACACGTCACTCACAGGACGATGAGGTCTACAAGCTGCGCTCGTATGAACTGTCCATCACCGTCGCGAAAGAAGCTGCCCGCCGCAATGTCAAAGCCTACGTCGAGCTGTCCACCGGCACCGTCTACGACAGCAAACGCGACCCACCGCGCAAAGAAACAGACAAACTCAAGCCCTCGCTCAAACAAGCAAAGTGGAAGCTACAAGCCGAAGAAGACCTCAGCAAGATCCCAAATCTGCCCCTCGTCATCCTCAGACTGCCCAACGTCTACGGACCTTACTCCGGACAATGGATGGGTACTCAATTGGCCCTCGCTCGCGTATACCAAGGCATCGAGAAAGAGTTGAAATGGCTCTGGGGTCCTGAGCTACGCACCCACACCGTCCACATTGACGATGTCGTTCGCGCCTGCTATACCGCT
The DNA here is from genome assembly GCA_024195555.1 of Aureobasidium sp. EXF-12298. Taxonomy (NCBI): domain Eukaryota; kingdom Fungi; phylum Ascomycota; class Dothideomycetes; order Dothideales; family Saccotheciaceae; genus Aureobasidium; species Aureobasidium sp. EXF-12298. Next base: position 6,346 of record SWBJ01000249.1, on the reverse strand, counting down.
GCCGACTGGCGAGCAAATCAAGCACAATCCGGCGCAGCTGCCGACAGTGCCCCTCCTACGCCTACCTCTCCCACACCAAAGAAGGGTCCCACATCCTCGGCCTCGGTCTTCAATATTGTCGACAAGGGTGATACAAGCCAAGGCACAATGGCTGATATCACAAAGGCTCTCTTCGGCATCGAGACAGGCTTCCAAAATATGCTCATTAACACTTTTGCTCGTTTCAACCTCGAGTCTGTTGTAGACGAACTCAACGACGAAACTCTTGATCCTTGGGCCGAACTACAAGAAAAAGCTGGTCTGGACGGTGGTTCTGGTCCCCTGAGTCCATTTATGGAGAAGGAGCTCCTGCGCGAGGCTGATCTCTGCCTTGACGGCACGAAATTCGAGCAGACAGTTGGATTCAAGTAAGTTACTCTGTCACATCTCTCTTTCTTCAATTTCTAACCTCTGAAACAGGTACACCCACGAAAAGTTGACAAAGCAAGAAGTCGAGTCCGTAATCGAAAGCTACAAGCGCATGAAGTGGTGGCCTTAAAACTTGCCATTCTCGCCATCACAACCCGCCCTCAGATCGATCAACCACCCAGCCAAAGCAAGCATACTCCCCCATCCATCTAGCCTGGCGTTTTTTCTTACATCTCATTTTCTCTCCGGACCGCAGCATCGATGTTTTGCCCTTTTGGTTTGTCTTTGCTGCTGCTATCCAGGTACTATACCTTCTACATGTCTATATACTTCTCATATCATATATATACCAAGAATCTATCACTAAAGCAACCATTCCTTTCTCAAGACCAAGTTTCATGGCAAGGCACTAATCTCACACTAACGATTGTCCAAACATCCACCTACCCACTACAAAGCAATGTCTTGTTCACGAACCTCGTTACTGTGCAGAACCTGCCTCGAAAGCACCCTGAACATTTTCCGCTCGCATACTGCTGGAAAATGCATCGACCTTGTCGCTTACATATACGTCATTTACGAGACTATGATCGTTGAGACTGTCTCTCTCGTAGAAGGGCATATAAAATCTCAGCAACTATCAAAATGCATAACTGACGGATCCGAAGAGCGAAAGATTCTTTGCACTCCAACTCACGAAGTACCATCCTGATCTAACGCATGAAGTAGTCCCTTCCCTACATAATTTCAAGAGAATGCATCGTTTTGCCTAGCGGTTCAAGGAGCTCGAAACCCGAGACACATGTTAACAGCGTACGTGAGTGTTGCTTCGTGCCTATGTGGCCAACAAACGTAGAATCCAACATCGAAAGAAGGTTGCATCCGATGCATCTCTTCAGCAGGTGTCATCAGTGCTCAAAAAGTATAAGAAGAGTATGGCTCGTAGTACAGTCTTGCATTGATAAGAGCATCTTTTTCATAGAGTCACACTTAGGTGCTTAGGATATGGTCACGCGGAGTTGAGGAAAGGAAGATGTGATGACAAAAAAGGCAAACGTGGAACTGAAATAAAGCTTGACTTGATTCTTTTGTGCTAAACTGAGTTGCAGCAAGTCATCAGATAAAAATAAATCAGGGCTGCTACAGCAGCATCGTTGTCGCATCGCAAAGCGGCGAACTGTCTTTCTATACCATGTCCCTACTCAATGGCAAACCACTGTTGCTGGGAAAGCTAAAGTAGGTAGCGAGCAGAACTGCGACAGAGCACAAAAGATCTTCAGCGACCTCCGTTTCTTGCCTTTCATGTCGTTCTGCGCTACTACTGAGTGTCTTGTTGGGATGATGAGATGTGTATCAACGTGTCGAAGGATTCGGTTCGTCTTGTCGATCTAGCTGAAGATGCTTAGAACTGCCAGTCCTCGTCAACGGAAGCAACGGCCCATGCGAACTTCTCGCGCAATGTCTTGGAGAAGAACTTTTCGATGGGCACATCGAACTTCTTGGAGAAGACGACAGTGAGGCGAGGATCGATGTAGTTGATCTTGGAAGTTCCCAGAGCGACTTCCTTGTTGCTCTCTCTGTCTTCAGCCTGCAGCTCCATGTTGTTGATTCTGGTATCAAGCTTTTCGATTTGGCCTTCGTACTTCTCGACAGAGGGACCCTTGCCTTCAGGCTCAACCTTCTTCGTCTTGAGTTCGTTCTTGAGCTTCTTCTCCAACTCAGTAACAACCTCAAGTCGCTCGTCGAGCTCCTTGGGCTTCATCTCCTTCTCGCCTTCTGCCTTCAACTTCTCGTTTTCCTTTTCGAACTTCTTGGTGATCTTCTGGCGTTCCTGCTCAACAAGGTCTTCGTGGTGCTTCTTCTGCCATTCCTCATCAAGACCTTCGGGGAGAGCGAACCACTCAGCACCCTTCTTCTTCTTAAGCTTAGAGTCGAGGGCCAGCATCATCTGCTTGACGCGGTACTGCTGGTACTTGACAGCATCGATCTTGTCTTGTACTTTCTCCATCTGGGCGGCATGTCCAGCGGCGACAGTGCGCTTGTGGTTACAGAGAATAGCCACTCTGCGGTTTGCGTCGTTGTAGGCCTTGACCTTCTCGGCGTGTGTTCCGACTGCCTTCATGTCCTGGAGCAGCGTTGCCATTGTCCAGGAAGCGTTGTAAGTACGGAACACCTTGGCGGTCAGGCCTGGCATGTAGTTGCTCAAATGCTTGTTCAATGCACTGGTAGTGAGACGGTCGAAGATCTCATCGCCATCTTTCTTGGGAGCCTTCTTGAAGATCTTGAGGTTCTTGAAGACTTGCGCATCGACCTCGACCTCATCGTAGAAGCGAATTGAGTCTTTACCCAAGAAGTCAAAAACGACCTTGTTTGGGGGTTTGAGGGTGACGTTCTCGAATTTCAGAGAGCAGCAACCGACTGTGTCAGCTTCGTCGTCACCCTTCTCGTTACCAGCTCGAAGTGCGAACTGATCGATGAGGTAGACTGCAGTTGCGCGTTGACGGTCGGCCATCAGCTCGGCCTTGAGCTCACGCTGGTAGTCCTTGCGGATTCTATCGATGTGCTTCTTCAACTCTCTGGCCTTCTCGAACTTCTTGAAATCCGATTGGCCCTTGACGTCGGAGTTTGCTGCCAGCATGACGTACTTGTAGTTGCCATTGACGTTCTCCTGCCACATTGCGAGCCAAGTACCTGCGTTGTCGTTTTTCACCTCCTTCCAGTCTTGGCCTTCTGGAGGTCTAGGTACAGTAGCTTCCTTGCCGATGTTGATGACGACCTGGTTAGCCTTGACACGAGTCTTGACCTTGCCAGTCTTGGGGTGCTCGCCACGTCCACGGAACAGACCAGGAGGCTCGACACGGAAGTTGCCAACCTTCTGCTTGCGACCGTCCCAAAGGCAGTACATGTAAGGTTCCTCAGCTTTGTCCTTGATAGCCTTGAGCTCCTTCTTCTCTGCATTGGTCATAGCCTTCTTCTTTGCGCGCTCAGCCTCGAAGTGTTCGAAAATAGGTTTGAAGTCACATTTCTCGAATTTCAAGATCTTGACTTTCTCTCCCTTGGCGTTTGTTCCATGGCCGGTATCGTCGAGGTATTTCTTGAAATCGCCGAAGAAGTTCTTGATGAATGTCGGGTTCTCAACGTTGTGCGTAGAATTGAGCATGCTGCCGAAGAAAGTGGCCACTTCCTCAGCCTCAGGATGGAGTGCGACAGGTACGCCTTCGTAGCGCATTTGGACGTTCTTGGGAAGGGGCTCGTACTCGGGAGGGAATACGACACCATTGTGCTCCAGAGTAGTCCACTTTTTGGTACCATCGCCCTTGGCGGTGTCCTCCCACCAGCGATACTCTTCCTCCCCGTCTTCGAGATCTTCCTTCTCCTCCGGGCTTTCGTCCTTTGCAGCCTTCTTGCCCTTCTTTGCGGAAGCGGCAGGGGTGGCACTTTGCGACTTGGTGGCGGCACGCTTGGCGGGTGCTTTCTTGAGAGGCTTGTCGTCGTCGGAATCCTCCTTCTTGACACCGTTGGCCTTCTTCTTCGGGGCAGCCTTGGCCTTCTTGAGTGGCACGTCGTCGCTGTCTTCGGATTCTTCGGCCTTCACGGTCTTCTTTGCGCGGATGGCCTTGGCTGTTGTCTCTGCCTTTTTCTCGATGGCGACCTTTTCCTTTGCGAATTTCTTTGTGAGCGGCACATCGGAGTCGTCCTCTTCGCCGATCTGTTCAGCAGTAACCTTGGGTGGTTTGCGCCCAGTCTTTTTTGCAAGAGGTTGATCGTCTTCGGTGTCGGAAGTGGCCTTGTTCTTGGATGTTCTTCTGCGTTTGGTCTGTGTGATAAGTTAGATCTTGGTAGATCATGGCACTGTGCATGCGGCGTACCAATGGAACATCGTCATCATCGGATTCGGTTGTGTCCTTGTAGCTCTTTCCGTTCATAGATGACTTGCGCTTGGTACCGTTGCCGTTGGTAGCAGGAGGGTCAACCTCCATGTCTTCGACAGGACCCATGCGAATTGAGATTCCAGGATTCAGCTCGCCCACGCTGGTGTCGGTGTCGTCCATCTTGACGCGCTCGTTGGATCTGGCTATTGGACTGTAAGTAGATTGGACTTGCGATGATGGATGTGGGTAGAAGGGCAGAGTTGTGAAGTGAGATGGAGAAGTAAGAGAACAAAAGCAATTCAGAAATAGAAGTGTATGACGTAAAGGGTGATGAGAGCTGAAGTGAATTGCTCAAGACAGGAAAGAGAGCTGAGTGACAGATTGAAGGTGGGATTGTGTCGAAGTGAGGCGAGTCCAACAGAGACAGAATTGCAAGGCAAACAATTAGACGGGTAGCTGCATGGACTTACCCTTGATCAAAGGCTTATCGTCTTCCGAGTCTGACATAATCGGAATGAAAGGCCAAGGTTTGCGAACAGGATAGGTGGATGGGAGCCGAGTCCAGGTACTAAGTTGTAGGATACGCGATGTGCTGAATGTCTGTAGCTTTGACGGTTGGACACAGTGAAGACGCGTTCGATTGCTCCAGGAAAAGTAAGAGCTGAGCGAGACGCGGAAACGCGGAAGTGAAATGCTGAAAAGTTGGAATTGATGAGGTTTGAAGAAGAAGGAAGGTCACAGAGAATCAGCTGGCTTACGAGAAGCAGGAGAGATAGGACAGAGAGGGATTTTCAGATGGAATCTAGACAGAAAGTGAAGGGAAGGAAAGAACTCTCGTTCCTGCTTGCTTTGCACGTGAGTGCAGCCAGAGAGGCAAGAAGCAAAGCGATCGGGCGTGGTCCGAGTGCCCGCCAAGGATAGACAGCCGGGTGTGGGCGATACAACGACAGCAGAGCTCGCAGTGCAATCCCGAAGGCCGTCGCCATCTCACTTCGTCCTCAATCACCTCTCCGCTCACATAGCCTGACCATGCTGTCTCGCGCCGCTCGTCCCACCGCCAGGGCTGGTCTTACCGCCCTCAGGTACGCCCCTCAACCTCCCCGACCACCGTCGAAACAGCTTTTCCCTCGAACCCACCCGTGCGACCCCGAGCGCAATCTATGGTCATTGTACTGATCCGTTGTGCCTCTGTAGGCCCCAGACTCCCAATGCCGCCAACTTCGCCACTCTCCGTGAAATTGAGGGTCGTCTCAAGTCGATTCGCAACATTGAGAAGATCACCAAGACCATGAAGATTGTCGCCTCGACCAAGCTCACCCGCGCCCAACGTGCCATGGCCTCTTCCCGCGCCTACGGACAGGCTTCCCAGCAGGTCTTCGACGAGGCTGAGACCAAGCCCATCGAGGCTGAGGGCAAGACCCTCCTGGTTGTCTGCTCTTCCGACAAGGGTCTCTGTGGTGGTATCCACTCGGGTCTTTCTCGTTACGTCCGCAGAGAGTACGGTCCCAACCCTGAGACCTTCGACCTCGCCGTCCTCGGTGAGAAGTGCAAGGCCCAGCTCGGCAGATCCAACCCCAAGAACATGGCCCTCAGCTTCGCTGGTGTCGGAAAGGACGTCCCTACCTTCGCCGATGCCTCCGCCATTGCCGACCAGATCACCCAGCTTACCGGCACCTACTCGAGCATCAAGATTCTCTTCAACAAGTTCGTAAACGCCCAGCAGTACGAGCCTACCATTGTTGAGGCTTTCTCCGAGGACGCCATCAAGGCTTCTGGTGCGTTTGACATATTCTCCAAGCCCATGTCTCATCTCACTAATACAACCTTTAGCCAACATCTCTTCTTTCGAGGTTGACGACTCAATCCTCGGTAACCTTCGCGAGTACTCGCTGGCCAACTCCCTTTACTGGGTAAGGACTACCCCCTTGTTTTGAAATATCTTCTGGGAGACAACTTTACTGACATCAATTAGGCTCTTGCCGAGGGCCACGCCTGTGAGCAGTCTGCTCGCCGCAACGCCATGGACAACGCCTCCAAGAACGCTGGTGACATGATCAACAGATTCC